>JAQGBH010001181.1:0-35789 GCA_034698265.1 Sminthurinus aureus | reverse complement strand
GGACCAGGCAAAATGGTTCACTAAATCGAGTAGTTCATTGTAAGCGGGTTCACTATATCGGGTTTTCAGTGTATATAGTGTTTATTCAACTCCCCTTAGAATTTTCAGTTAAAACATTCCCAGGTTTTTGACAACAGTCGTCAAATCCTCAAATATCTATAAGAGTGAATGTGAAAGAAAAGTAGAACAAGGTCAAATGCACATCAAATCTAATTCATACTGTATTTTTGTCCCCGTTTATTAAGTTTCGACGCCCGAGGTCGAGGGATGAAAGATGCCAAAACATGGTCGTCCAAAATAGGATTTGATCGAAGAGCCGACTTTCAACCCCATACTCATCCCGCACACCTCCTAGTCCATGACCTCAAACTCACGGACCAGGGTGTCTACAGGTACAATTCTATTCAATATTCAATATTCAAACACAAATTAGTCCACCGCCTTGTTATTGTATTGTTAGTTTCTTTACCTACAGCAAAAAGGTTTAGAAATATCCACAGTACAAATATTATGATATCCTTGATTTTGTTTTTTCCTTACAGGTGCCGAGTTGACTTTAAAAATTCCCCCACGAGGAACTCTATCGTGAACTTGACTGTTGTTGGTAAGTCATGTCTTTTTAATCTCATGTCATTTCTCCTCCATTTATGTATTTTAGTATTCATGTGCAAGTCAAAACTCAATTAGAGCACAATTTACAGTAATGTCGGTTATTAATCTGTAAATTACATCTGTATTGTATGCCCTCTTGTCTTACATGTACAATGTACACTCAACATTGTGCATTGTACATTTTACACTGTAGATTGCAGATGATGAAACATGGCATAAGCCGCTTGCAACTTGTGTATAATTTTACAAACGTAATATGACAATAATATCATGTTGACGAATTCGCTGAAATTCCCAAACTCTTGTAATTGCCGAGAAAGGATGAATTATGCAAATCCCTGTAGTGTCTTTTGTAGTTGCTTCCCTTTCTCACTCTCAGACTTTATACGTGTATTGAGATGAATGAGGAGAGTTGATTTGCAACTAGAGGGCTAGGAGACGAGGATTGAAGCATCACCGTCGCAGACTATTTACATGTATATGTATTTATGTGCATCAGGAGGGAAAGGAACTGAAGATGGAAAGTTAATTAACGCAACTCACTCAAGTATTTAAATCAAAGACAAATTTACACATACAAACACAGGGAGCGTTTAGGCTCATCCCAATTCGTCTCGTAGCTCGTAGCTAGAATTATGTTTCACGCGAGTGCAGTACAATTGATATAGATATAAATCGGTAACACATAAGATGCTGGAATCTAGAATCTAGAATCTGGAAACTGGAATGAGGATGGAAAAAGATTAAAACTGTTCTGTTTCTATCTATTGTCAGACATAGAATAGCAAGTTTCTGATTCCAGATTCAAATTTGGATTCAACTTGAGACTCAGAATCAGAATCAGACTTGGATTTTATAACAGAATTTGAAATTTATCTTGTTTGATCTTCCAGTTGAATGTTCACTCGTGTTATTCTTAACGGAAAGAGAGTTACAGGCAGAGTTTTGTATGCAATTTTAGCATGCTTCCAACTCCCAACTTCCATTTTCTATGTGCAAGCGCCAAGCTTTTACAACTTGTTCCTCACTCTTGAATTCCTCGAGTCTTCTCGCTCTTATTCTAGTGCTTGTTCTTGTTCTTGTTCTTGTTCTTGTTCTTGCTCTAGTACAAGTTGAGCTCATTCAAGTAGCACAAATATGTCAACAAACTAACCTTGATCAAAACTACAGTCATCAAGGAACCATCAAGAGCATTACATTCTTGACTTTGGCTTTAACTTTGACTCCAATCTCCCATCCTCAATCTTTCATCTTCCTCCCATCCCTTTTGTTTTACTCTGATATTCTAGACTCGAGACTCGAGACTCGAGTACGTAAACAAAAGAATCTAGCTAAATGACATATGTAGGATATCTATCGACAATCGACAATCGACAATCAAGGATCTACGACCTACGAGCCTTCTTCAATGCATTATAATGATTCAAGATTCAATGGTTTACCGGCTTTTCATTGACAGAGAATTGAAAATCTAAATTTTCCTTAAATGGTAAATGGTCGTTCAGTAATTAAATATTTTTCAACAACTTTTAAGTTCCTTCATATGCAAATCGGATGAATGTCTTCTTTTCTTTGGAGGAGAGTAGTGTACAAATAGATAAGTTGAGGAGTGCGCTGGCTTTGGCTCTGAATTTGGCTTTGGGTCCTGGCGCCGGTTAATGCTTTGAAAAACTCTTAATTTTTGAATAAATTTTCCTCAAATTCCCTGGAGCATCGCATCGCGTTTGCAGATTGTAGATTGCAAAGTATTCAAACAGTCAAAGAGATTCAAAGTCAAAGAAGAGAGAAAGAGGGAGAAAGGGTGACAGGTGGAATTAATTTTAGGAGATGGTACAGCATTTAGCTTTCATCAAACAAAGGAAAAGTCTAGATTCTAGATTCTAGATTCTAGATTCTAGATTCAAAATTCTGTGTAGAATTTTAACAGTACGCTCTTTAATCTGGAAAGTGGAGGAGAGGGAGAGAAATATCAGAATCAGAATCAGCTTTAGCATCATCATATCAACTTTTTTGAGAAAGCTTCCAATCCGTAATCTGTAACCTGTAACATTTAACGCAGATATGTACGATGCATGTTAAAAGGTATAGGCACAATTCTTCCACATTGAATTGATGTGCGTATGGTGCATATTGCACATGCTCAAATATACACAGACTGCTACTACTACGAGTACTTTCAGTATTATTATTATTATTTAGTACAAGAACATGATCAAGAGCACCAGCAACAGCGCTAGCTTACGAACATTTATTTTCCTTTCTACTATACTGTTTTTCAAAGGTGCATAGCAGGGAGGAACACAAATTGTCTGTTCTCTGTGTATTTAATGCAAAGGGGAGAGGGAAACGGGAAAGAGCGATTCAGTGACGACCAAAGTTTATGCATAAAAGGAGAGGGAGATGACAGGAGAAAAACGCCTGAATCCTCGATTCTCGATGCTCGATGCTCGATGCTCGATGCTCGATACTGGATGCTGGATGCAGGTGGAAAGAGGAAGAGCGATACACTGGGGAAGTGACCGACACATCAAAAAGAACTAACAAACTACCAAGGGAAATCCATGTATTCATATTCATGTTTATACAAAGAAGTTGAAGGGATTCAATGCCAATGCCAATGCCAGTAAGAGTACCGGTGCCATCGGTGTGCCTCTAGCACCATTTAATCATCTATGCATTCTTTCACTCAAATTTCAATATTTCCCCCATCACTCTTCTCCTTTCCACATCCTATTTGTTCTCTTGTCTCTTTTCTCTTCCTTGTTCTCAACATGTCTCCTCTCTACTCTACACTCTACACTCTACATTTTACATGCTGTATTCTGAATTCTGTATCTTTTCGTGCTCCGTTATCTACTATTCACATTTGAATTTGAATTTCTGAAAAAATGAAACAACACCAAGAGAAGGCAAATATCAAATTGTCTTATGAATCCTCCAAGATTCAAGATGTGAGATGTGTCTACAGTCTACAGTCTACAAGCAAAACGGATTTTTCTACAATCTACATTCTACATTCTGCATTCTGCATGATTCAAATCCTTGTATAAATTCCCACCATTCACAACTCCACAACCAATCTCAGCCACACTTGCATGTAAAAATGGAAGACGTGGAATTTTTCTGCCCTGTTAAACTCGTGGAATTTGAATTGGATCCAGTGCAATGAAAAATTGGTGAGCGTGCTACATGATATATGATACATGAATGCATATGCGACAAGTACAAATACAGCTACAAATGAATTACATGGTAAAATACAGGATTCTTTCTCCTTTTTTTCTAGAGGACAAGATGATAAAAAAGAAGGTTATATCTTATATCACTTCTTGCATGAGCTATTAAAAGCAGCCTTGATTTTTCAAATATGTAGCGGAAAATTGAAATGCTCATTTTGAATTCTGGATCCAATATGAATAATTGCTGCACAAGTAGTCAAGAGTCAAGAAGTGGAGAACTTGATTCTCGATTCAAGTTCAAAGTCTTAGTCATTGTCAATGTCAAAATCAAAGTCAAGCGCATCAAGACTCAAGGTTCTTCTTGTTCCTTCATTTCTTCAAAAGAAAAGTCAAGTAAAGAAAGAGAAATGAATTCCCTGGAAAATTCAAAATTCAAGTTCGACTTTTACAAAGAGGAAATTGCAATTACAAGTTTTCTGAAAGCCAAAAGCACCTCATTTTATTATATATTATAATAAAAGGAGAATCTGAGGAACAAAAACATTTTAACCATTTTTTTCGTACCTTTATTCGCATTTTGAAATTCAGTCGCATGTGTCTTACTACAATCAAAGAGCTTATCCCACTGTACATTGTTCGTGAACTAATCAGTTAATACTAAATATTTTAATCCTGTAAGATTAAACTTTTGTTCATCGTACTATTTACATTACGCTACTTTTAGCATAAAAAAACTTGAACAGGTGCAATATTTTACATGATTTGAATTAATAAGAATTTTTTCACCATATTCACTCTTAGTATCTTGTTTCTCTTTTAGTCAAAAAGAGCAGAAGGTCACGTCAAGAAAGTCTTTTGTAGAGAATATAGAGTTAAATCTTTTTTTGTTCCTTTCCGTTTCAAGTTGGTTCAAATAATACATACTATTTACATTACACGCAAATTGATATAGATAATTTGAAGAAGAAACTTTTGAACAAAAGCGAGTTTGCATGTCGACACTCTACACTCTACACCTCAGGCTTATGTATCTGCATGTATAACAACCTGCGTCTAGAATATGGTGTAATTTGTACTTTACAGTATAGAAATAAGAAATAAGGGATATGGAAAACTAAGACACAAAGATACAATAAACAGCAAACAACAGACGAAATAATATTGATAGGTAAAATGTATGCTCTGCCAACATGAAAGCAAAGACATATAACGGTTCACTACACAGTAAGCAGTAACCACTAACCAATACAGAAAAAGGCGCCATACCAAAACAAACCAAATAGATGCATAGTGGCAAAGAGTAGGAGAACCTAAACCTAAACCCAAACCAAAACCAAAACCAACGAGACACTATACACCAGACAATATCATAGATATTCATAGGGTCGGAGAGGAAGCCTTTACATATTTGGACAATTTATGTTTGGCTTTAAGTATTACATGTGTGGGGTTTGGGGTCGGGGTGTGGGCCGAAGCCTAAACCAAACCAAAGACGAACTCGAGACCAAGTACAAGTGCAAGACAGAGTACTTTTTGCTAGATACTTTCTGTCTTTTCCTTTCCCACTCTCTTGTTTTTTTGTGTTCCATCTAAAATCTAAAAGTGTTTCCGTGCTTCTCCACATTTGCCTAAAGATTTCCCCTAGTCATGTTTAATGTACAGAAAATGTATGGAAACAAAAGAAGAAACTAAAAGGGAAAAAGAAACAGAGTACATTTTACATTATACATTGAACATGGAACATCTTTTGGCTAGATTTACTGTTATGGTTGCCTCGGATCGAAGTCGAAATGGAGATCGAGATCGAGTTGGAGGTCTGAGGTGTCCAAGTCAAATAAACAGAGAGACTTAACACTGCATTCGGGGAAAATGGAAGGGAATTTTCCCATGTAAGAAAAAACGGGTGAGGCGATTTTCGGAACTCGGAACAGCTCACAGCTCAACACCTTTCTCTTCCTTCCTTTTCTTTCCTTTCCCTGTCTGCTATATCTTCAAATTTTCACACAGACAGTCCAAATCCAAATCCGATCCGCTCAACCTTTTCACCCTTCCCACTCTCTCATGTACCTTTTCAATTCACTACCACGCACTTGTAGTCTACCACTAGTCTGTAGACTGTAGTCTATAAACTATAGTCTAAATCTCGCAGCATTCAGCAGTCAATTCGATGGGTTTTCTACCAAATGTCTCTCTGCTTATCGTTATTGCACGCACATGCAAAGAAAAATCTACAAAAAGCTGCATCACATTTTCTGATGTGTAATAAGCGTGTAAACAGTTGCATATGGTACTCATTTAAAATATTATATTCCAATTAAAACGAGAACAAGTGTAAAATGTTAATTTTTTGTGTTTTCCAGTGCCACCTTCAATGCCAATAATTTATGACGGGGCAGGACAGGAAGTTGTGTCGGCAGTTGGGCCTTACATTGAGGGGTCTGATATCCTATTGAGCTGCAGAGTTCAAGGAGGTATGAAATATTTTTTTCACTTAATGTTTATCTCCCCATTTTTTACCAGCCCTCATCCCACATAATATGTTATGTACCATGTGATGTGAATATATGCATTTATTTGTGAACGTATAGCTTGTGTTGGTGTTGGTGTTTGTGTGCTTCTGTGTTCTTGCGTTTTTCACTGTTGAAATATCATTGCATTGTTCAAGTGTTCAAGTTTTCAAGAGCTCAAGAGTTCAAGAACGATGACGCTCTCCTTTTTCCCCCTTTCCCTTGGCACTCATTCTTTATGACTCGTTTCCGTCTTGTCACTCCAGCTCTCCCACTTGGACAACCAGCACCAAAAACCAACAAACAAGAAGCCAGCCTGTTCCATGCTCTTTACATCTCACTTCCATGCATGTACAATGTACATTGTAATTCCAGTGTACATTTGACAGTGCACAGAGTAAACATGCATGTGCCATAAAATTATGAATATGAGAATATGAGTTGGACAGGCTTGACATGGACATTCATTTTTGGAACTTGGGTGCAAACACTTTTCTACCAAAGAGCCAAGTAAAGTCAGGCCAAAAGCCAATGCCAATGCCAAAAGCCACACTAAAAGTAAACTGAACGCAGTGACAATGTTAGAATATAAGAGGGAAAACGAATGAATGAATGAATGAATAAAATGAGTTGAGGGTGCCATTGCGTTGGACCTCTTTTCCTTTTTTTCTCTTGCGTTTTCCTTTTTCTCGTTCCTCATTCCTCTTTTTTCTCTCTTCCTTTGCATTTCCTTCCTTTTTTCCCCTTTCTCCATGCTTTCGGTTTTCAACTTTCACGCGCTTTCTCCATCTCGCTCCTTTCTTTTCCTTCCTCTCTGTTCTGCCTTTGACTTTTTTCCAACTTTCAGCTCGGTTCAGTTTAGTTTATGTTATGCAGAAAGTGACGTTTATTATTTGTCATGTGCATGCATACATCATAATGCTCAATACCTAATGCGTAATACATAATATGCTAATGCTCATGTTCACGTTGCCCAAGTTTCAAGTTTGTCATGAAAAAGTTTAATCCTTTGTATTTGTAAGCATGTATTGAGTACTATGGTACTTTTGAACTCGGAGCTCTGAGCTTTGAGCTTTGAGTTTTGAGTTCTTAGCGAATATGCGAGTGTGAGTGAGTGGGAATGAGGGAATGAATGGCAGAGAAAAGAGTGTGAGACCGGGGGTGTAGAGTGTGGAGTGTGGGTGGATTTGAATTTGTATTTTCGGTTGTGCGTTTTCTGTCTACTGATCAAATCCAGGCGGTTATGAATAAGAAAGTGAAAGTAAAAGTAAAAACCTACTGAAAAAAGAGAAGAATGATGAATATGATTGCGTATATTGTAAATTGTTAGAGTAGCGTAGAAGCTTTTGAATATAGCCGTTGAATAGTCGTTATTTTTAAGTTTTAATCTGTTTTATTTTAGTGTTTCGTGTAAAGGAAATGCGTTTGAAGGTCGTACGCACCAAGAAAAAAATAATAATCTTGACTAAAATCTGAAAAAGTCCTTTTCCGTTTTCTTTTCCTTTGTCCTTTGTCCTTTGTATTTTTTACAACTTGATGTAATATTTTTGTGATTGTTTTGTAGGTTTGTTTCTTGTTTCATTGCCAACGAATGAAAGTAAATGAAGGAGTTTTATTGATTTTTTCCAGGTTCACCACTTCCGCACGTTTCGTGGTGGGTGAATGGAGAGTTGGAAGACTCGACGTATCACGTGGACCGTGCTGGTGACGTGGTGAATGATTTCCTCTTTAGGAATTTAAACCGAAGCCATTTAAACTCCCAATTCTCTTGCCGAGCCAGTAACACTCGTTTAATTCAACCCGTGGAAAAAACTGTGGTTCTTGAGCTCAATTGTAAGTTTATACTTTTTTAATTATCCCGGTAAACAACATTTGTAGAATTTTTTTCTCTGCACTTAAATTTCATATTCCGTGCAGTAAACTTTTTAGAGATAGTACAAACTACAAATTCTAAATTAGCATTCAAAATACAAAATACACCAAGAAATTCATATTGAAAGCTGAGATGAGCTGAGATGAGATGACGGTCATGAAAAGTAAATAGTAAATATTATAGTAAGAGCATGTAATAATCAATAACATGAGACGTTGAGCAACGGTAATCCGATCTTCTGTAGGCCAACATCAGGTGTAAAATGTAAAATATCTATAATAATGAACAACAAACTGACGACAGAAAGCAGTCTGCGTTGAGCATGGAGTAGATACTTTGGAACTTTAACTACAAGGTATCAGTGTGTGTAAAATGTACAGTGTACAGATTCCCGATCAAGCAAGCCAGTTTGAGCTAAACTTGCTCACTTTCATCCTCTTTCGTCGAACACGCCAATTTTCTCTTTATCCTACAATTACTAGTGACTAGTGACGGGTTGGTTCCTTGTCAATTTTCAGGCATGAGAATCAATCTTTCAGCTTTACAAACTACAAACTACAAAGTCTGCTCTCCTTTCGCTTCTTCCTTTGCTTTCCCTTTTCCCTTTTCTGTTTTCTGTTTCTGCACGAGTTTACATTTTGTAGAGAGAAGCATTAGTTTACATTAGCGTCTCATGAACGGAGAAAACTGCATTCAGTGAGCAGTAAGTAGCTAGTACTAACTACTTGAAGTTCCTTGATCTGCGTTTGGAGTTTGGAGTTTGGAGGTTTTGATGTTGTAGTATAATATATTGTAGAATATCAAAATACCAAGGTGTACTGTAAATATGTAGAGTGTAGAGTGTAGACCCTAGATTAGGGATTGTCGACCAAACCGGTTTCAATATTCAGTACAATCTAAATTACATCAACATGCCAACCCAGCCAATAAAGCAACATTCTGGCATTCTGGCATTCTGGCATTCTAATACATTCTAGTACACTTTGAATTTTTAATTCTCATGCGTACGCATGAGTAATAATTCTTTACTCTTTCCTATTTTTTAAACAAAATCTCTTGCATGAAATTTACCTGAAACAACCTTTTACATTATAAACTTTAGATTGTACATGTGTAAATTTTGAATTTTGCAAAGAACAAAGGAGTGACCACGGTGAATACGGTAACCAACTAATCTAATGAAAGTTGAAACGAGTAGAGAAAAAATTTGAGAAAACATTGGGAAATCTGCATAAAATCATGTTTACCAATGCCACTGATCACATGACATGAACATTGAACATTGAACATGAACTCGCTAACTCAGACATTAAGACATAATCATAATCATAACAATCATTACTGTAGTCACGATAGACGTTCCCAATGCTCAATGTAAAACCATGGGCTGGCCATGCTTTCGTGTTTAGCCGTGCAGCGCGTATTTAGTATTTAGTGTTCAACAGCTGAAAAATAAAGAAAAACATGCAAGTTTCCCTGTGCCACATAATAATACAAACATAACGTAACATGAAAACATAAGGTCCAACACAAGGTTATTTTCACAACATAATCTGCATAATGATGTTATGTGAGAAATTAATGCATGCTTAAGTAAAACAAGGAAAGGGAGAAAATGGTAGAGACGATAGAAGTCAGAAGAGAGGGAGAGAGAGGAACAGGGCAGAGGAAATTAACGAGAGGAAACGGTATCGCATATGTAAACTCCTAATACTTTCCACTCTCTGTTACTAGACACGTATTTGTATTTTCTCCACAGAAAAAGCACCTCGGTCATTCACAACTACTCCCTTTCACGCAAAAATCAACTTTGATAGAACAAGAACCTTTACTCAGCCTTGTGCTTACTGTTTGAATATTTTGCATCCAGATTTGTGTGTTTGCTGTTGCTTTTGTTGTTGTTTTGGAGGGACGCGTAATTACCAAATCTTTTACATTTTGATACATAGTTTAACGCATACCACTGCACAATGTATAATGTATATGCGTTGATATACAGAAGCCATTGTAAATTGTAGCCATCTGAAAAGCAGTCCTTGTTCAGTGTTCAACATTTTATGTGTCTGTATTCTGTATTCCATGTTTTGTATTTTGAATCTGATCAAATTCTTTCCCATGTTCCGCATTCTCTTTGCATAAAATGCGTAAGTTGATTCTTGACTCTTGGTTCTTGATTCTTGATCCTCTATTCAGATTAAAAGCCAGGGTATCAAAGTTTACAAAAATGAGAAAAAAAATAAACAGCTTTCATTTGTTTTTATTTTGTTTAAAATTAAAAGTCCTCCAACTTAAAATTTCCATAATTCCATTTGTATGCATTGTGTATTGTGCGTATTTGGAAAATTCAAAGGACTCGTTGACTTGATCAACTCTAAAACTCTTAACTTAAAAACAGAAATGTATATTTATATTTAGAAATGGGGATGGCGAAGGGGAATAAAAATAGAAAAGAATGGCCACTACTAGATGTATACGGCTATACGGTCGAATGGGGTTAATTTAGTCGTACTCCTTGCTCTGTTTGTATGTATCAAAACTAAATTTAGAATCTGACCCGGACATTTCAGTAGAAACCAGAAACTTATCTTGCTTCCTACTTTCTACGTCCTATTTCCTCATTTGTACACAAAAAGCATCGTTGTCCCTTTGGAGTTGCTTCTGTTTTCCATTTCTGCTTGTACTTGTATTTATGCAAAGGATATTCCTAGAGAGAATTCAAACCAACCAAAAACCAGAAGTCAGAAACCACAGTATTTTTAACTTGACAAAAAATAAGAAGAAGCAAAAGTAGTGGGTTACGTTTGTGATGGGTGATGGTGAATGTGATATCTGTCTACTGTCGATGTACGTCGTACGTCGTACGTTGTATACTGTACATATTTTTTCTGTTGCTTGCTCGTTCTACGCTGTAAACGCAGTGTACACAAAGAGGGGAGAGAAAAGTACCCATGGCTTGAAACATTTACTTGCTAATTCTATTGGTGTTTCTGGGGAGTTGAAAAATCTTTGTGTTGAAAAATTTACATAAAAAGAGCCCAAGATACCACCGCTCCGCTCCTCCTTTCACCACGAGTCGAGTAATCAGCATAAAAACGCTTTAAAACTCTAAACCGCCCTCCAAAATAAATTGCTGGGTGAGGATCACTCAGCCCTCAGCAACAATAAATCCATTCCAACCACACAAGTATGGTAGTGAAAGTAGTGAAAGTCGGAGTAGGTACAACTACCCTAAGGCAAATTCGACATTTGTGGCTATCGAGAACGGATAGAAGTCTATTCCGACTTTTCTGTCCGAACTTCTATGGAAGAAGTCGATAGAATTTCTACCGAATTTCAATAGAACCTCGATAGAATTGTATTCTAGTTTTTTGGAAAAATTTCAGTGGATTGATTCGATAGAACATTCATAGACTTTCTATGAACGGAATATGTCTTTATTTATTATTAAAAATTAAAATCATTGTTGTCATGGATTTTAAAATAAGAAAAACAGTGTTTTGTTTATTCTAATTCAAGTAATTTGACAAAATTTGAATTCAAATGTCTCATTTGAATTTTCGTGAAACTTTGAAATTTTCTTTTGGAAAAATACTGCTAGAAAACAAACCGGCCTCCCTCGCTTCGTAAAGACTAAAGAACTTTTGACCACAATTTAAATACCATGTGATGTAAAATCCTTCAATTTGGAGAAAAAAGTACGCCCAGCGGAAAGGATTATATCATATTTCAGCAATTGACAACTGGTACTATACAACCCGATAAAAAAAGCATGACAAGAGAATCGTAAAGCATAAAGAATGATATATACTAAATACTAATGTTAGTTATTGCTCACAGTTCTTTGTATTTTGAAAAAGTAGGGGCCCTTAAATCATGTACCGTGGTGTCCATAATATTGAGAACAGGTCAAGTGTTGTGCACTTGACCTCGGTATTTGTAGCTGGCTCGTGAGAAGTAAGACCAAATTACAAACGAGCACTCATGCCATTACATTATTTTGTACTGAAAACTGTTGTACTTTTATAAGCTCATTTGGAATGTGAAATCAAAATCAATTTTATAATTTAGATTTTTATACAAAACGAGGTTCAAATTTGAGTACATGTACAATTAACCATGTTTATGTACTTTAAGGGTCACACAAGACAAAAGCTCAAAGAAGCAAGAAGTACCATATTGAAGAGGACACTCACCATTTCTAAAGTTTCAGACTTTGTTCACGTTCAAAAAGTGAGATGGCTAAGGTCATAAAATGGAAATCAAGTTTAGAATAATTGTCTACATTTAACTCTTTGGCACCTCGGGGGAAACTTTCAAGTTCTATCTAGCAAAAGTTGTGGACTTTGTTGAATTCAGCAAGATTTCTAGTCTTAGAGATCGTTTAAAATAGTTTTTAGTACGAAAATGATAAATATGAAGCGTCCAAATTGAAACCAAAAAATTTCATATGATTCTATAGAAAAACTATAGAATCGCAATAGGATTCTACTATTTATTTCTATAGGATATCAATAAACGGTCCTAGAACTGGATCAAAAATTTTGAAAAATTTCTATAGAAATGAGTGTCATTCTATCGAGTTTCTATAAAATCTAATCGATATTTGGACAAAATTTGACACACGATTCTATAGAGAATTTTTATGGAGAATTTGCCTTAGGGTACTGATATTCTGTTCGTTGCCTTATTTCAATGCCTGTTTTATCCCTTTGTCGACTATTCTCCATTCTCCGTTCACCATCTTTCGTCTTTCGTCCTCCATCGTTGTCTTATTCGTCCACAATCTACCTTTGCAATCTACACTTCTTTCTTCTACAACAATCTGCTTTTATTCCTGTTTGAGATGCAAAATGTAAGATGTAAGATATACATGATACGTAAAATGTGTAGGAGTGAAGAGACATGTGATATATTACAGAGCTCACTTTCCTCTTTTTCTATCCCGCTTATCTTTAAATTCAGGCAGATTCAAGATTCAAGCTTTACACATCTCATTCGAGACTCGAGACATCCTCGTTCGCGTTCTCTCCTTTCTAGAGCTGTTGTTCCACTTTTGTAATCAGTCAACTCAATGATTAATTAGCAATTACACCCGTCCTTACATTTCTTTAAAATCTCAAATGTCAGTGTCTCACCAAACCGAACCACTCGCGGTTCTAGTCTCACGTAATTGCAGTAATCATGATGCAAAATTGTGGTCATTAGATCTGCTGTACACGGTACAAATCAACCATGTAGATATGACTAAAAACGTCATACATTTTTCATGCCCGTTAATCCAATCGGAGGGAAAGGTTGAGCAAAATTTCATATTTGATTCTAAAATTTTGGTTTGGTTGTACGTTGTAAATTTGATGTAGCATAAACATTATGTATAGTGTTAGTGTATTGTACATATGTGAACTGGTTTATGGTGGTTATTCCATTTTGGAATTGTGGAGCGTGGTGCTTATTTCCTCAGTCAGGAAAATCAGTGGGTGGTTCAGTTAAATAGGGAAATGTCTTTACAATTTGTTTTCATTTTATTCTCCATTCTCCATTCTTCCTTCTTTCTCCAGTCTCCAGTCTCCAGTCATTCAAGTTTTATTCTCCTGCTCTTATGTTATAAATGAAAATGACGGAGGACGGAGCACGGAGCATGGAGAAATTCAATCCCAATTCGAATTCGAATCCAAATACAATGTGAAAGTCCAACGTGCTAGTAAATATTGAAGGTTGTATGTTGCATGCATTATTTGCAGATAGTTGTGTAGTTTGTAGGTAAATTTTGAAAGGGGATGTGAAAATGAACGTGAGTTTGAACTGATTGTGAGAGCATTCTCTTTGGTTGGGCATGGCTACCTTGAATTTATTTTACATTTACTCTTTACTCTTGGCTCAAGTATAAAAAAGACAAGAGAGAACTGAGGGAAATGAAACACAGCTGGCTACTACCTGTAATAAATATCGATTATTATATTTCAGAAAACTCCAGCTGATTCATTTACTTGCACTCTCAACTCTGTACTTTTGTATCAATGCTTTTTGTGCATTGTTGGTTTTTCCTTCCCATTTCTCTCTCTCTCAGTCTGACACTACATTTCACATTCAGGCGGCACAAACTCAGAGTATTCAAAGTATTCAAAGTATTTGCAGCAGTAACGTGGGCAAAGTACCAGATTCAAGTTTCAGAATCAAATCAAACAAATCAAAGTAGTTCCGAGAGGTCACAGAGACAAGAGACAACAGACAAAAGAAGGGATGGTAATTTCAAATTGATTTGCAAATCTACTCCATTCTATCTGCTCTACTTGGCTTCCTTTCAGTTTTTAAATTTAAATGAGGTCAGTAATTTCCATGTATAGCGTGTAACATGGGCAGAATGAGTTTTCGGAGTTAGGTCCATCAATATTAAAACCAAAATTCTATGTAAACTATACATTACATTACATCACAATATCTCTCGACTACTCTGGGAACTCATAAATGTAGGAGTGAATGAATGAATGAATGAGGACAAGGAAAGTCCATTGATTGTATGTGTGGGTGGGTGCAGTTTGGAGCTCCTAATGTACATTCATTGTTAAAATATCCACTACTTTAAAGTGAATTTAACAACTAATAACCCCGCAGGAAGGAAACATGAGAAAGGTAATTCATAATACAGGGAAAACAAGATTATCTTCAGCCTCTAGATTCTAGAGTCTAGACTCTGGATTCCGGACAGTCTACATAGTACAATGCACATTGTACAATGTTCCTTGTGCATGTCTGAATTATATACCTGTTTAGAATTTTGTTCCACGTTCCGAGCCCAACAAATACGAATACAAATAAAAGAGGAATTTTGTACCCACGTTTAAATCTAAATCTAAAGTTGTTCGCTTGGAAAACAATAACATTTTCTAAATTACCTTGGAGCGGTAATTGCTTTGCCCATTCATCCTTCTACTCGGGTGATTCATCCATGACCGTCCTTGGTCGTCGCTTTATCAAGTGTACATACTTAGTGCCCAATTCTCAATGCTCACCTTCTGTGGACTTTCCACAATTTTCCCACAGTTATTTGTCCTTCATTTTTGATCCCGTGCTAACTACAAAGAAAACCAGCGGACGCCACTGAATTTCAATTACCCGGGATTTCTATTGAATTTTAATGGTGTGCCTTTTCTAATTTCAAATCAATAACACATTACACATTACGAACGAGTAAAAACTGGATCGCATATGTAAAATAAATGTATCATGAATTCACTCTACTCATGTCACGCTTGTAAAAATATGATGGCAAAATCCATCTTTATTTGAAAGTGGAACAATTTTAGTACCTGTCAAAAAGAAACTTTTGATGTTTCCTGTTGATCCTCAAGTCTCAAGTCTCAAGTGAAATAGAACTCATATAGAATTTATAGCGAAATCGTACCTAAGAATACAAAAAAGATGATGTTGAATCTGAATCTAATAATGTTTTCATGTCTGTTCTGTTCTGTTCTTGTTTTACAGTAAAGCCTTTATTCGTGCAAATGCGTCAGAAACATACGGATCGGATCGTGGCTGGTCAAGAATATCGAATCACATGTGAAACGGCTGGCTCCAAACCGCCGGCTCTTCTTCGGTTCTTCCGTGGAGGCAATGAAATCACTCAAGTCAGCACTCAGGTCAGTCCAAGAGCTCATTTATAACCCCAGGGATGACTCGATGGAAAGGAAATTGAATATTGTAAATCTGATCATTCACTTCTCCGCCTTTTCTCTCTTCTCCCTTGAACGTATAAAGTAGAAAGTAGAAAGTATTATGGTATTTTATTCAATTTTCTCTATGGTTTGATGTAGCTGGGTTTGGTTTTGCTTCCTCTACATCATCTCTCAATTTTCAGGATGCAGACAAGCGTGTAAAGATGAGAGCCCATGTTCCATGTTCCAGATTCCAGATTCTAGATTCCAGTCAATAGAGAATTATATTTATAATATAATATAAAGTAAAATAGTACGATATAATATCATGTGATATGATACGATGTGATGTATGAATACAGATTACATCAAATAAACTGTTTCCTCATGTACATACTGAAAATAAATGTACTTTTTCTACAAGCCTTTTTCCTCACTCTAAATACGCTCACATCTCAAAAAAATCTTGATATAATTTACTACATTTTGCTACACAAATTTTGTCCTAGAAAAATTCAAGCAACTTTTTTTCTGCACTTTTACTCATTTTACGTTTTTTGGTCAAACCAATAGAAAAATATTCCAAATCTGGTGTACATTTTTCTACAATAAATTCAATGAATTTTAATTTTCCTTTATTTTAACCAATTTCCAAAAACAATATACTTCAAAACAAGATGGATTGGTAATTTTCATCGATATCGATATCAATATTTCAGCATTTAAAATGATAGGACAGAAAATATTAGTGTAAATTGTGTAGTAACTGAAACGTTGGCTTTCTAAACTTGTAGCAGAAAATCTAATTTTATAAACAATTTGTAGATAGATCCATCTTCCCGCACATTTAGATAAAAGTAAAAGTCCAACTCCCACTCAAAACATCCCCATTTTTGGTGGACTTTGGAGTTTGGACAGCAAACGGTCAGTTTATCTAGAATCTTGGATGTGGGAAAATCACAAAGTATTAAAATTCACAAACGACTTTGTAAACTTCAATATTTTCAAGATTCAAGATGAATGTAAAATTTTCATGGGGTTTAAAATACATCAAAATACGATATCGTTTACTATTTATTTACATATTCTACAGGCTCCTTTTAATAAATGCCAGAGAGTGGGTTTAAATAAAAATAAAATTCAAAACTCAAAACTCACTTGTACACCGTATATTGTACATTGTGTATGCCTTGTATATTGTATATGACCAGCCTTCGTTTTTAACGAGAAAAGGAGAAAAGGCTAGCAAGTTGGACTGTGAAAAAGCGTACGTGTTTACAAAGCAAGGACCAAAGTATGAAAACTTTCCCTTGATAAAGCCGTGATTTATGAGGAAAAATATCTGATGGAAAGCATAGTCATCATGTGTTGGTAGTAGTTGCGACTACGATTACGATGAAGGACCAAGCCAAGAGATTTCGGGATTGGTTTCTAGATTCTACTTTCTAGTTTCCAGTTTCTACCAACTCGGAGCAACTTGGCTGTTGCTCGGGTATAATATGTAAAATGTATAAGGTATTTAAAAAGGAGAGGTTTGCAAAATTGTCCCGTTTCAGTGCAGTGGCAGTGGTGTTACATTTATAAATGTATACATATTATGTACAAGTAAAGGTTTTTTCCCTCCTTTTTCCTTTGCCGTTGCGTAAACTTTTTCCACTTACTTCCTTTTAAGCTACGTTTATGTAAATACACATGATGTGTAGATATTTTTGTGCTGTACTTAAAAAATAAAATGGACGCAACAGATAAGATTTTACGTTTCAACATTCAACATTCAAGACTCAAGACTCAAGATTCAAGAGCAGTGCCTTTTCTCTGCTCTTAAACTTCTACTTGGACCAAGTTTAGTTGAGAGCACCTTGAACCTTGAAATGTTTATTTATTTAACAACGGCTTTTTTTCCCTATTTGATGAAATTTCCGTAAAGCAGAGACGCCACCTTTTTTATTAAGAATGCATAAAATGTTCTTGTGAGTTTAAAAACTTTTCTGAAATCAGAATTAGACATATTTTCTTTCGTTCTGTTAAATCTAATAGATGGAGAAACGTCGTAAAATTCTTTAATATTATATTATGTTGTTACAGATTCTTTGGATTTGTTTTTCATAATTTACAACAGATTACAGATAAATTACTTACTTATTGTTTTCATTTTGAGCTTTGAGCATGAAAATCAAATGTTAAAGAGGGATTCAGAAAGCAAAATTGCATATTTTACGAGCTCTGCAACCTGCATCAATGTAAAATTCCGTTCCTCAACATTTACAAAAAAGTTTTGAGATTTGACCAAGAAAGTACCTAAATTAATGACAAATTACTTTTTTCTCCACCGTCTTTTCTTGAGTCTAAAGTCTAGAAATAGGTTTCCGTAACTTTGGATTTATTTTAAAATCATGCTGCACACTGCATTTATATTACAGGTTAAATCTCAAATTTCAAATTTCAAATACAGCCCACAAATAATTCAAAGAATTTCCAACCATTTTCAGACGCGGTTAAAATTTTAAAATCCCCATAAAGTATTCAGTGTACAACAGTTTCATTGAGGTTTTCATACTTTCCTCCTCCATTTTACCTCGTAAAGGTTGATAGTTCATAGCAAATCTGTGTATAGTTTATACCAAAAATGTAGCAATTCTGTAACAGAATTTTTCAGACTTGTACAAGAGAGACAAGAGAGATTTGAAAAATGTAACAGAAACATAAAATTTGCATTCATACAGATTCAAGTTCAAAGAGAAATATTTAGCAAACAAGTCTGCTTTCGTTTAAAGATACTAAGATGGTTTTCTTGAATATTGCAGACTCCAGACAGTATGTGTAACATATACGTGGGTGTGTTGTGTAATGTATACGCATACAAATAACAGGAGCAGTAGAAGACAAATAGTTAAATATAGAAATAAAGAGGTAAAAGAATACCGAGCAAGTACAATTTTCAAAGAATGGTATAGAAATACTGGAGAACAGAGTTAGAGAGCTGGCGAAGAAATCTAGAATCTAGAATCTAAAATTTAGAATCTAGAGTTTAGAAGCTAGAGAATCTTGAGGAAAAAACAGGATGGAGCTAGTCAACTTCATAAAAAGCAATTTAAGAGGAAGAAAGTGTTTTCATTATTTAAAAGTCAGCGTACAATGTACAGTGTACAAGTTATTTGGCTTTGTAAACACCTTCCTTTGACAACTTGTATTTATTATTTAAGAGGAAAATACTTTCTTTCCTCTGCTTTCTTGTTATCTCATATTATTTCTTTCCTCCTTTCCTTGTTACCAACCATACCTTTGACTTTGGCATTACGCTCCCTTGTACTTTCTGGATTCTGGAAACTAGATTCTAGATTCTGGATTCTGGATTCTGGATTCTGGAAAATAGGAAATTGCAGCAGAATAAATAGTAAATATGTGCGTCGACATACACTATAATACAATATTGAATGCACGAGCAACTCGCTCAAAGTTCAAACTGTACATTATGTAGTAAAAATAAACGTAGAAGGATAATGTAATAATTTTAATTTAACGCTGCTGTGTACTATGTACTATGAACCCTTATTCATATTTCGTAACGTGATACACAGGGTTGCTAAGACTACTGTACTCTGTATACTGTACAACACGTAAATGATATTTTATATGTATAACCTTAATATAACCTTAAAAAGTAAAATAATTGGTACAACTTGCAGCAAGAAACAAGACAAAAATCTGCATCCAAAAATATAATACGTCCAGACTTCAAAAGTGCTTTTGATCTCTGTAGATTTTAGACGGATTTAAGACAAGAATGTGGAAATGTAGAAATGCGTACACGTAAAATCATCAACTTGGACGTTCTCCTTTTATGTTTCTTCGTAACTTTTCTGTTCTTTTCTTTGCTTCATTTTATTGCTACCCATTTCTATTTGTTCAAAGTAACTAGGTCAATTTTCAAGTATTCAAAATTCAAAGCACGAAACAATCCCTTTTGATTTAACTTTATTTCCGTCTTATCCATCCCGCGTCGCAAATTTTTTTAGGTACGAAAGTTTTTTTTCACTCAAATCTTGAACCATTTTCAGTAATGGTAGTAATTATTAGTTATAACAATACAATATCCTCTGTCCACTGTCTATTGTCCACTGACCGTTATCTTTTGTTTCAGGTGTTAAAATTGAACGCTTTTTACTATGTTGATTGTCAATTGTCAATACAGCAGAATTTTAAACCTAAACTTGAATTGCAGTTAATGAAATTAAAAAAGTTACGTAAAATCTTGAACACTTAGATCGGTATTTGCCGATTTTTCTTCAGCTCTTCAGATTCTTATTTGTAAAAAACTTTGAAACTAATAGAAACTTGAGTATTACATAAAAGGATTAGATTTTAGATTCCGTTGGGTTGTAATTATATTATATTATATTATATTATATTATATTAAATAAATTCATCCACTACTTAATCAACTCTCGTGAGCATTGAGTATCGTACTGTATGATACTTCAAGAGTAACTAAGGACCGCAAACTACAAGTACAAGTTACAAGTACAACTAAACTTGTTACTAATACGGAACGTAAATAGGAAATAGAAAATTACGTTTCCCCTTCCTTTTCTAAATCACATCAAATCACATCAATGCTACCACTCCTTCATTTGGAGAAAGATGCGGCAAAAACCGGTAGAATCGGTTGTGTATTGACAAATGCCGAAAAATGACATTATCTGCTAATCTTGTTTGGTGTAGAAGGGAAAGCCTCAAAGCATCATCAACATTCACATTCCCATTCCCATTCACTTCCACCTGTAGATGATAATTTGATTATAGTGTTAATGTCTAGTGTCTAGTGTCTAGTGCAATGTGTAGGGAGTTTGTAATAGGTATTTGGCATTTGGAGAAATTTTTCCCACGCATTGAGCATTGAACACTATGATCATGTGCCGTTTCGGTTTCAGCTTTGGTTTCATGTTTACTGTTTAATGTTCAATGTTCACGGTGCGTTGAAAGTTGAAAAGGACCATAATTACTTTTACACTTGTATTTAATTTTAAATAGAGAGGCAAGAGGAGAGAGAGAAGGCGTTGATGTAATTTAAACGATACAGATACGGATACGGATAGTTGCAGATAATTAAAGACGATTACTATTAAAGGATTCTAACTGTTTTCTTGTTTCTTCCCTCTGCTCTCTTTTATGTACAGGAACTTGACCGTGGCAATGTGACAAAGAGTACTCTCGTCTTCATCCCGACGCCCGAAGACAATGGCTCTTCCATTATTTGTCGAGCTGAGAATCCATGGCTCAACAGATCTCACATCCTCGAGGATATTTGGAATCTCAACGTCGTCTGTAAGTTTTAATTCGTTTATTATCCGTCTCTTTCCTCTTCAGTTTCATGTATGTATGTATGTATGTATGTATGTATGTATGTATCGGTAAATGCTTTAGAAACTAGAACTAGATATACAGCTATGTGGATAGCTACAAATGAGAAGTGTAATTAAGTTACCACACCACAGATACAGATTTAGATTCAGAGAACCATGAAAAGATCCCATTTCATGTAAGAATTCAAGACAATTGAATGTAATTTTCAATTACATGATAATTTAACAAGTTAGTTGCACAAGTGCAACTAGTTTTATCTGTATAATTGGGAAAAATACGGATACGGATTAAGTAGTCAATTTTTACCAATAAAAGGGTGAGAAAAGTGCCAAAGAAGCCTCAAAAATGTGAAGGGAAAATCGAAAATTCCATTAGATTCTAGATTGTGGATTTTAGACTCTCTCTGTTTTGACTGTAGAAGCCAGCTAACCACGGGCTGATAGTAGATAGTAGATTGATAGCAATAGCACAAGAACCAAGAACTGAAATCTGCACCATTGCGAGCGTGAACGTATATTTAGAATTGAGAATGCGTGGGTAAGGGAGGTTGATCGTGAATCCTGAGTTTATTCAAAGAATTTAACCCAATCTCACCGACACAAAGGAAAACAAGTTTTTGCATAGATTACTTTCTCGCCTTTCGCCCTTTACTTCTCCATTTCCCGTTTCCCATTCTCCAAACCACCACAAAAAAGGGGATCCAGAGAATCCCAGAAACATTTGAGCATAAATCTAAAAGCCAAATCGGAATCGGAATCGGAATCCAAATCCGATTCTGATTTCGATTTCGATTCCAAGTCAAAATCAAAGTCAAACAGATCCCACGCATATGTACCCTGTACAATCTACAACTTGAGGCTTGACAGTTCAATGTTCAGGAAGTGTAGAACATATAAAAAAAAGAAGAGGAATTGAGTATATGAACATTTCTTCCGTCTTCCCACAGTCTACTTTTATACAAATGGATGCAGAACCTCTAAAGCTTACTATAGAGAAGAATTTAGAATATGTTACAAAGAGTCAAGAGAGTCAAGAGAGTCAAAGCTAAAGCCGAAAACGGAAAAATGCATTCCTTTCAACTTTTCTTGTGCGTATTGATGAAATATGGATGTTTACCGCTTGAATTGCACCAAGAAGGATCTACATCTACAATCTACGATACAATCTATATCTACAGCATTATCATCTTTTGAAGCACTTTGAACTTGCTTCAAACTCCAAGCTTTGAGCATACAGCTTGTGCGTGTAGGTTTGAAGGACATTAATTTTTTGAAACCTCTACAACATTGTAGTTAAATGTGAAATTTTATTCTGGACGAGTCAAAATTCTTTCCTTTTGTAAGAAAAGTAAAGTCAGATGATTATACTACATACTTGAAATGTGCACTCGCACTTGCTCCTATTCCCGTTGTCCTCGTTCTCTGTTTCTCATCTTGCTGTAGAATTCTTCTTGAAAATAGCATTTCAAGAAGGAATGAACAGACGTTACATATATAAAGGCGTAATGCAATTGCAGTGGCAATGAATAATGAATGAGTTTGAGGAACTCTTTTACTCTTTCTCTTTTCCTTTTTCCTTCTTCTTTTCTATCCTTTCAACTTTCTACTTTCAAGACAGTCTAGAACTTGGATTTGGAGTCGGAGTCGGATAATGTGGGCAACTCTGTTTAAATTGAAGTTTTTAACGGCAAATTCGCATACCACATCAACCCAGCTTCCCACTTATTTATTTCCTTTTCTCTTTTCCTCTTCCTTCTCCGTCTGCTCCGTCTATTCCCTTTGCATTTCGTTATGTCTTTCGCCTTCCGTTTCTCAATTTAAAATTTCAACCAAAGTCATTCTGTTGTGTTATTTGCTGGGGGTTTCTTCCGTTTCCCTTTGCTCTTGTTTTGGCTCCATGTACAATCTACAATCTACAATAACAAGTGGATCTTTTCTCCTCCTATATTTTTGGCCCAAAGTTTTCTTCATTCCTTCCGGTTTATTTTTTCTAGTTTTTCTCCTTTCTAAAGTAATCATGAGCTATTGCATGCAATATTTATTGTAAAAAATTAAACATTTTTGAACCAAAATTTAAGAATATGATACAAAAATTGAAGGCCAGTAAACTATGGTATGTTCCGTTTTCCAGGAAATCAAAATTATCGTATATAAGTATGTAGGTCATAGGTCAAAAGAATAGTCAATAGTCAATCGAAGATCAAAGGAAATCAGGACATGAAATCAAATAAATGGGACAAATCTTTGGTATCAAAATACACAAGACAAACTCTACAAATGTTACAGTACAAAATGCTAGTAATATTGGTATTGTTATTTGTTTTACGTTGAAATTCGAGTAGAACTAAACTCAAATATTTGATAAAAAAAATATGCATACTTTGTCCCAATTTACCATTTAAAATGTACACTGCAGGAATCAGAAATCAGTATTAAAATAGGAAGGGGAATCAAATGGATGCATTTGAAAATTAAGAGTAGAGAATAGAAAATGTAGGATGTAAAAGGGAATGGCAAAGAAAGGCAAAGTAAAGAAGTCCTCTGATTCTGAGTCAAGTAGTTAAATTAAATGGGATTTTATTGGCCAAGTCTCTTTATTCTACATTCTACACTGTACAATGTACAGTGTACATTTTAAATTGTACATATTTGCATAAAAATATTCCATCATTCTTGCCCTTCTCTTCTGAGGAGGAAAATGAAGAGAGGGAGACGCAAAAAAATACAGAAAAGAAACAGAACGAGAAGTGGAGGAAGCAGGTTTATTTCTGCTTTCTTTTATTTTTTGTCACTTTTCTTTCTTCTTCTCCTCTTCATATCGGCAACTAAGAAGAACTGATTTTTATCATGTATCAATGTATCAATGTGCATTATACATTGTACATCTACATTCTACATTCATCAGCGTAAAAAGTATTGGTATTGGTAGTGGTACACAAGGGAAGGGAAAGTGGGAGACATTTACAGAGTTTTTAGATGACATTAGAATGGAAATCACGTTTTGATTCTCCCAATGAAGAGAAAAAGTTTTGTCTGCACACTTGAAGAGTGTACATCATACACTATACACTGCATTTTGTTATATCATAAAATATATACATTATATCGCATTGGAATACAGAAAACAGAAAACAGCATAGCCGAGTTTCTCTCGACTCAAGACTCTAGACTCGAGACTCGAGACTTTTTCTCCGTCTTCTTCATAGCGTAGGTCTCATACGCTCTTTTGTAGTTGGTAGTTTGTAGTTTGGTGGAAAACAAAATCTTATTTGCAATGTTTTCCTGAGAAAACAACTCATCCGAAATTTTATTCGACGACAGATAATGAAAGTTAAAGAGATGGTTCAGTTTCCACTTCCTTGTTGCTATTTCATCGACAACTTTCTCCTCTCACTCACTCCACTCCACTCTCCTTGTAGTCATTTCTAGTCTTCTACTTTCTTTCACCCAGTCGTTTCTGTTCCTCATAGATCGTACAGAAGGAAACTTTCTCCTCAGAGTTTCTCTGTAATTTTAAACCTCACTCTATGAGATGTTTTCACCTCCAAAAGTCATTTATTTATTCAATCAAAACTGTCATCTGAATAATAGCAATACATACACGACACACGGCGTTGTTGTTGACTTGAGAAATGAGTTGGTTTATTTATTTTTAGGTATTAAATTTAGTCTTCTATGTGTTCATGCCCAACATATGCCTAAAGCACAGCTGAAAGGCCTTTGTAAATCTTAATACACGTAGAAAACAAATGTAGAATTATTATTTATGATTTCTTCATGTTTTTACTGTATTTTTCAGATCTGCCAGAAATCAAATTGTCCTTGGGAAGTACCCTCAACCCGATGGAGATCAAAGAGAGTACAGACGTATACTTTGAATGTAAAGTTCAGGCCAACCCCAAAATATCAAAACTTGCCTGGCTCTTCAATGTAAGTCGGTTTTACCAACAATTTCTAACACTTTTCTACCTTTATTTTGCATAATATTATACTATGTAGAATAATATAGAAGGGTATTTCTGTATTACAAACTATTTTACAGAGCTGAAGGATTTAGATTTTATATTCTAGAAATTTTTTCATACTATTTTTGTCATGTTTTTCCATAAAGCGATTTACATGGGCATTGGCAAATGCCAAATGCAGATTTAAAACTGTAGGTGGATGTAGCACCGCGGCAAATGTCTAAGTAACTACAAATTGTCAATACAGATAAATGTTGCAGTACGCACTTTACATGTATATAAATTTCTAGATTTCTAGATTTGTACATGTATTTCCATTTTCAGCCTGTTTGAAATTCAGTACATTGACGTGAATTTAGTTTGGGGGCGTTGTGTTGTGGTGTGAGTATTTTCCTCACTTTTTTTACTTTTCCCCTGGTCATTAATAACTTAACTAGGGATTGATGGGATGGTTGTAGGTTGTAGACTGTAGATTGTAGTGTAAAGACTAGAGACTGTAAACCGAGAACCAAGCTGCTCACAACTTGTGTTCTATACTGACTTGTGAGTTGCTGAGAAAAGGTGTGAGCTTATAAAATATTGACGATTTACCTACAACTACAAATAGAACCAGAAACAGCACCACTTAACTATTAACTATGCTATAAGGAAGTAGTTTGTACCTTGTACTTTGCACGTTTTACATTTGGATTTTGGTTGGTTCAACGCAAGTTTTGACATGAACACCCCGTACGTTGTACATTTTGTATAAGGAGTGTGAGAGAGAAAGTTCGGGTTCTGGATTCTAGATTCTGGATTATGTAGAATGTAGAATGTAGAATGACGAAAGTAGAGTGTAGAGTACAAGTAATAAAGCCACCAGACTCAAAATTACACTTGTAGTTGTTGTTGTTGAGCCAGGCTCGTAAATTACCCAAATTTAAAATACATTATACGGCGCCTACATTAGTCTCATATCAATGGCAATGCCAATTCATTCGTACCAAACCAACCGACTACCCAACTTTCTTCCTTCAATCCATCTCAACTCTTGGTACTCTCGATACTCTCGATACTCCAATTCCGTTCAGTGTCGTTGGTTGATAGTTTTATATTGTAGATTGTAGATACGACTCTAGATTTAGCTCACTTTTGATGTTCGATTCTGTCACATGATCCTATAAATGAACATTGTACATTGTACATTGCACAACGGTAATTATTGTTGCTGCAACATTATTATTATTATTACAGCTCCGACAAAGGAAAGTTGGAGTCTTATCTTTTCAATGGAGATAATGATAATAGTTATTCTGACAATGATGATGACGCTGATGATGATGATGATAAAGTGTAATTAAAAGTAAAAGCAACTTGGATTGCCAAAACAGTCATGTCCATGTCCATTTTGATATCGATGAGGATATTATCGTCATGTTGTTGTGGAGCCACAGATTCTGTGCGATAAGAGAAACTTGACAATTAGTTCAATGTAGTTTGTACCACTTGAGTATTCAGTATTCAGTATGCAAATCGCACTTCACTTAAACTGCCTTCACTTTCACTTGAAGTGTATAGTGTATAGGATTGTTTTGGATAACCGATCGCTCCAGTTTAAGTACAGAGCAGTACATTTTTTGTGGTGAAATTTCGCATGGTCTACACTCTAGACTCTAGAACCTTTTGTCTTAAATCCTTTAGAAAACATTAAACCCCACTTGAATTTGTATGCAAAACATGTTGCAAAACTGTTTTGAAATTACAATTAGTCAAATTTCAAATACATGAGAAAAATAGAAATGGAAGTAACAATGTCTTTGCAATGTTCTCTCCGTTCCTTTGCATGAGCGACATACACAATACACAATACACAATACGCACTCTTCAACTAAAAACTTGAGTAAAGCCGACGCACGTTGAGAACTTATTTTTTCTTTGTCTCGCCGCTTATATGTGCGAGAGTGTGATTATGAAATTGAATGTAGAGCATAGTTGCAACCTTTTGGGAGATGATACATTCAGATGCGTACTTTCTTGTTGAAAGTCTGCATGTATAATTCAAGTATGCTCAATTCTCAATGCTTACCATCCTGAACAATCATCAAGGGCATCCTTTTACTAGTACTAGTATTTCCTGCTGTTTTTGCGTCTGTTTTTGTTTCCGCACAATGCGTTTGCATTTAGAAACAAAGAACAATGGAGACAGCAAGTAGCTATTACCCCTGTTTAGAGTTTGGATATGGTACGAGATTCCGATCTGATATCAGATGGCTTTCTGTGTTCTACCGCCTATTTTTGCATGATACTTGTGTCTTTTTCTGAGATGGGCGCTTGAACATCTAAAAGATGAAAACGGCCCAGCTCGAGTGTAGAGTGTAGATTGAACAGTTATGTAAATGTAAGTCGTGCTCATCTTGACTTTGACTTTGACTACAGGCTCGTTTTTCCATCTCTTTCTCTTTTCCTATTCCACATTCTTCATGCTTTATGCTTGGTTGCAAAGTGAATGAGGATGAATGAATGTATGAATGAATGAGTGAGTGGGTGGGTGAATGTATAAGTGGTGGATAAAAGTGGAAGAAAGGGAAGAGTTTTCTCTTAAGCATGGAAAGATAAGATAGGAAAGGCCAAGTATCAAGCACCGAGCGCCAAGCTCCAAGCTTCAAGCTCCAAGCACCAAGCACCAAGCACATGGACGAAGGAAAAGTGTAGAATTTTGAATGCACGCACTATGAAAACCAAAGAGAAAAGTACACAATCTACAATCTCCACTGTACAGTGCACAGGGTAGAGAACGTGGAATTCGGAATGTAGGTGAGTGGCTCCGGTTTATGGAAAATTAAGAGCAGGCTTAACGACTGGAAAACCCTGGTGTCTAATAGGGCAGAAATTATTATTATTATGGCGTTGTTAGCTCTAATGCTCTTCTTTAATTGTAAACGCCTAGGGAATTGAGGCAAATCTGAGTTTCCGAGTTAGAGCTCGCACTGAGTTCTCCTCAATACGCACACGTTTAATATAGCTATGCACATGTATATATATATATACATTATTCTCACAGAACATACTATATACATAGTCTGTACCTTTCATTTTTGCATGTATTGTTTTGTATCTGACTTCCTTCCGTAGGAGCTTACGTACACCTCGCACATAGCACTCTCATGCTCTAATTGAGCTAAAATTAGAGCTTTCCAAAATCTATTTTGTCTCTGCCGTTGCTTTTCCCTTTTATTTCATCTTACACACTATGTCTGTCTTCACTCTTTTCCTCTTACACGTCTGTCTTTTTTTCTTCAATCTTGGTACACAAAGTGTAATCTCTATGTCAACATTTTTACAGCCCATACCAATAAAATATTCAATAGTGCTCCGTAATAATAATAATTTTAGGTTAAACTGTACTATTTCTCTACTTACTGAATATATCACGTGAACATAAATAGAAAGTTCCTTGTCCACAAAATTGGTAGTAATTTACACACAGGTAGTTCTACAGATGGAAAGTATAAACTAGTAACTAATTCCCATTGCGTATAACTAAATACTAAATACACACGACATTTATGTAGTGACGTGATTGATGAATTGTTATACAACGATTAATTTGTAAACAAACAGGAATACAAAATACATCATAATTGGCAAGTAAATTCAAACAAGAGACAATTATTGTTACGAAACAATAATGATACATGATACGTGTAAACAAGTATTTTGGGACATAAACTCAATATAATTGCATTTCGTATCCATTATCAATCACAGAACAAACTGAGGTCACGTTTTCCTAAAATGTTGAGTTGAGTTGAGTTATTTTGGTAAATTGATATTTGTTAATAGTATTGATATTTTAATATAGATAGTTGAATACAAATCTCCAGATCCTGATATATGTAACATGTGATGTCAGTCGAATTGCGATCAGAATATTTAGTTTTACAGTTTTAAACACGCCTTTGACATTTTGACATGTGTCTACAAGTCTTCAAGTTTTCAAGAACGACACACTGATATCGTATTTTAGTTGCGTATTGTGTATTGTATATCCTTACAAAAATGTTGACCCCTCTTTTTCTCTTTTCTCGTTTTTGTCTCGTCGTCTACTTGCTCTTGGGTTTTCCCCATTAACTGTCTCATAATCTTATGTATATTTTAAACAAAGATTTTAGTGATTTGATAACTCGTAGCTCGTTGCTCGTTGCTTGTATTGCTTAGAGCACGCACAAGTTGAGAAAATGCAGCAGAAAAGATAAAAAGAAGAACGAGAAGAGGAGATTCAAAGAGCAACGAGCAGGGAAGCATGAGAAGGATGAGAAGCATGAGAGCGTCAATGAAATTCACATGGTTGACTTTTAAAAGCGGCATAAAGCGACAAAGCAATTTGATTTTCTCGCCATTTTATGACTCATAAATGTTTATTGAATGTGTGTAATCCTCTCTCACTCTCTCTTTCTCTCTCTCTCTCTATACTGTACTTTCTGAACATTTCTTTTCTACTCTCTCTCGCTTTCTTTCTGCTTTCTGTTTTCTCTTTTATATAACATCAGAAATCAGAATCAGAACCAGAACCAGAACAAGGACAAGAGCAGCAGCAAGTAGGAGAAAAAGAAAAGAATTTGAAATAGAAATGGAAAGATGAAGAGAGCATGAGATTTTTCTTCATTCTCTATTTTAAGCCAAGTCAAGCCAAGGAATCCTCGGTCGTGCTTTTGAATTCTATTTCTTGAATTTGAACATCAAGTAGAGCAAAGTGAGGGAGAGGCAGAGAGAAACGAGAGAAAAGAAGCATAAGGCAAGTGCCAAGATTTCATGCATTTACATAGACACTAGATGCTAGATTCTAGACACTAGAGACTAGGCAAGAAATGCAAATTCAGAATATAGAGTACAAGCCAAAATGTCCTTGTTTAAGTTTAAGTGAAATGGAGATGATAAGGAAACACACTACAATAATGATAATATCGTAGTTATACGGAAAATAATGTGAATACAAAAAAGAGAAAGGGAATTGAAAACAAAGCTGGAAGCGTTATGCATCTAGAATCTAGAATCTAGATGACTGATGTTAATGATAATGATAACGAGAACAACATTCCAAATTCCAGCCTCTGTAAAGTAGAGATTCAATCTCCTAAGTATACACGTACAAAAATACGATCCATGATCCATGATGCACAAGCATGTCGAATGTGTAATGTTCATCCACATTCGAAAAACCAATCTAGCTCATTTATCGCAACAACAAACTATGCTCCATAGTAAATGATGAATGATAAAGATAGGGCAGCAGAAACTGACATGGTGTCTGTAAAAACATCCTGATGATCATGGTTTTCATATTTATTATTTATTATTTATTTTGTAGAATGTGGACTGTATTTTGTATAGTTTCTAGAAATATGACTATATTAAATATTTATTCATTTGTAGACTGTAGGCTGTAGATTGTCTATTTTGGAATAAGATTGAAGATGGAACAAGAACGAGTGGTGCCTGAATAAGTCAGTGCATATAGAATGTAGAATGTAAAAGAATGGAGAATGTCGATTGTACGATAGAATGTATGATGTAGAGTAAACACGGAGTTAAGATTGAAATCAGGATGCAGGAAGTAACAATAGGCATGAGACATCAGGAGTTTACTCTTTGCTCTAGTCTCTAGTATATTTGCTATATTTGTCGTCTGTCGTCTGTCGTCTGTCGTCTGTCCTCTGATGTTCGACTCAGACCTTCCGCTTTCACACACACTACTTGATATTTGAAACTTGAGAAAGTCGTGGGTTGTGAGTTTTTCTCCAAACTCAACCTCGAATCTCAAACACCGCACATCGTAAACCCTACACTCTACAGAGTACAGAGAACAAAGGGAAAAGTGGAAACTGAACAGTGGCTGTTACATAGACTGCGGAATCGAACAGTGACTCGTGAATAATTTAGTTTGGAAAAATCCTGTGATATCCGTCACATTGGTGGTCGTCTCCCATTCTTTTTATGGGACAATTAAATGACAATTATGTAGGGGGAAAGAGAGAGAAATCCGCTGTCGCTTCGCGCTCTTTCACTTCCTTATAAAATCCATGTCTGTGCATTTGCAGACGTCGCCGTCTCTGGTCTCCGTTTGGGGTATTCCGTATTCACAGTTCCACCACAGTCCACAGTTCATATCATATTCTATCTATTTATTCTTCCTCACTTCTCCAAGTATACGTATGAGTCTATGTCTTTATACTAGGGTGTTACTAAAAACTCCAGACTCCCTCAATGCTCAATGCTCAATGCTCAATGCTCAATGCTCAACACTCAATACTCAATATTTGTGTTGGTCTATACTCACAATTTTTCAAAACTTTTCAATCTCATCTCCAAAATTTGGAGTTGGTATTTGAAATTTTTACTTTTTTACGGCACTCAGAATATTTGAGTTTGTAAAGCTGAAATTTGATCTCTTTAGTTTTCCTAACAAGTCATGTTTGTGCATCTTTAAAAATTTGACCTTGACCTTGGTAGACTCTATTTGAGCGAGATCGTGTAGGAAAATAGGGAGTTAGGACTTGAAAGTAAATTTGAAATGTGGGTTATCTGTAGCATTTTGTAAATTTAGAATTTAGGAAACACCCTATTTTTCATTGTTCGTCCGCTCCCCTCTTTTCTCCTTCCTTTTCCTTCTCTGTCTTGGTCCTCGTCGTCTTGTGTTTCTGTGGGAAAAGTTTGAGTTTTCTCCCTCTCTTGTCCTTCCATTACTGACTTCTTTATAGGTCTCTTTCTATTTCTCCTACGTTTTTCGTCTTCATTTCTATCACCGTTCACCACTCACCGTCTCATTCTCAGTTCAGTTGGAGCTGGAGTTGGAGTTTCACAGAGCTATTTAGCTCCATTTTCTCTCCCTTTGTCTCCCCAAGTGTCTATCTATTAGTGAATGTGAAGATGTGGAGAGTCCGGTGAATTAGATATTAGGTGGATGCTAGATGCCATGTACTTGGATATACAGATAGCAGAGTTGGAGGAGCTATAAAAACGAGAGTGGGTCGTCTCACACTCCTACTCCGACTTCTTCCTCTTCTTCTTCTACGCTCTATGCATGGATGCGATAATTAACTATCACAAAACTTTCTTTACGCCTCTCAATATCCCCACGTCGAGTGTCGAGTGTGGAGTGTAGGTTCTGTAAAATGACTTTGGCTTTTCTATTATAATGCTGTGCGTGAGTGTGAGAGTGTGAGTGTGGTTTTTGTGTTTCTGCGTTTGGATGGGTATAGAAGGGATGAAAGAATTTCTACTTCTCCATTCTCCGTCGGCTCAGCTCAGCTCACTTGAAAACATCGACACATCACCTTGTATCTGTAGACTGTAGATTTTAAATTTTATATTGTTAATACTTGTACAGTTTTCTATTTGCATCCTTTTAGACTGGAATTTTTTTCATATAGATAATCCGTAGAATGAGCGTGTAGAATGTAGATGTATGAAATCTGATCCATATTCTTTTAAGAGACTTGATGCGGAATCACTGTTGGCTGCTCTTTATTCACAACTCAAAACATCTTGTTCAATCCTATAATATTTTAGTATGCTGTTTGAGTCAGTTACATGTAGTATGAAAAAGTTGTTCATCTGCATATAAAATCTACATTTACAAGTACTTCAGTGCTTTTTCACAAACTTGAAATAGCGTTCAGCATTCACCTTGTAAAATTGAGTTAAAACCAGGGTTTTTGATTCTAGATTCTAGAATCTAGATCCAAACATGCAAAAAAAGTTGGGTTGCGAAAAAATTCAAATCTAGAGCTCTTTCCCTCTGCAACTTTCATTTACTGTGTGGAACCAAACCAAAACCTGGATAACCAACCAACTAATTCCAAATTTATCGACCGGTTAGTTTCTTTGGAAAGAGATAATTTTTCCGTGGAACTTGACCACGAGATAAATGGGTCTATAGAGGAAAAAAGAAAGTAAGGGAAGACGGAGGACGCAAATACAAAGTAGACATTATTTGTGAAACATGGAGCATGGAGAAAGTAAAAAATGAAGTACAGTTTGGCTTGTAGTAAGAGTAAAAAAAGAAAAAGTATCACGAAAACTCCATGATCGGTATTGTTGTAAGAAGAAAAAGGTAGCGTAAAAAGGGACAAAATCGCACATCTAGTGTATAGTGTCTAGTGTCTATGTATAATGTATATTGGTTGAATTTTGCTGAGCTGGGTCTGATCTGGTCTGTTCTGGTCTATTCTGGTCTCAGTTGTAGTCTCAATCTCAATCTCTCCCACTTTTCTCCTTGGTGTCCCGTTCCCGTGAAAACTTTTCGAATAATTTTCTGCCCGTGGAAAACATAAAGAGGAAGGGAATGGCCAAATTGGGACTTGTTCTTGTGATGCTTCTGCTCCCTGTTACCTCCAACCATCTGCGTACTTGTTCAGGTAGTGCTAGTGCACACTCATGTGTATACAATAGACACGAGGAAAAAAATGAAAAGAGGGACAATATCAATATGAATACCAATAGCAATATCATTCTCGCTCTCTTTTTAGGCAAGCTGAGTCTGAATCTTGAGTACAGAGCCTCGAGTTTCGAGTCTCGTATCAGTTCCAGAAGAAAACATGTGGAAAGCAAAAGAGCGAAATAGTATCAAAATTTCACTTTTTATTATGCAGTATGTATGCTTGACAATTTTTTACTTTAGTTTCTTCACTGTCAACTCACCATTCCATTCCATTCTAGAATCTCGATTCTAGATTCTAGATTCTCAATTCTCAATTCTAGACTTGCTCTATTATGTACAAAGTACGAACGACGAACATGATACGATTTCGATCAGAGAGACGGCAGATACACACCCAAAACTCAAAACTCAACTTTCCATTTTGTCTCAAATTCAACCATCACATCCACAGCATGATGAGATATGATGTGATACAATAATATATAGATAGATATATATGGTTTCTTCACCATGGTAACTCGTTCCACTTTTACGTTTTACATTCCATCCCGATCTTGATTCTGGATTCTGGATTCTAGATTCTAGATTCATCCCATGGTTTTTGTCCCATTTTCCATCACACCTCCAACTTTGCTCCTCTTCTCTTTCTCAAAATGCTATAAAATTGATGTACAATGTGCATGTGCTGTACATTGTACACTGTGTAGTGGATGCTAGATATACATTTGTAAAATATAAAGATAATGTTGCACGTTTGTAGAAAAAATACCACAAATCTGCACTTTCTACTAGTTCTTGTCTCGCCGCCTCTGGACTTGACTTGAATTTGATCCTTGATCCTTGATCCTTGGTCAATTCAGCTCTTGATCAATAATTTCTATTCCGATGGTGAATCATTATTCATGAGCATTGAGCATTGAGCATGGAGTATTGGGTATGGTTAAAGCATCTGGTAGAAAGGAAACTTTAAATCTTTAAAAATCATGCAGTAATCCAACAAGCTGTAAGCTGTTCAAACCAATTCAGCTTTTTCTCTTTTCCTCGGAAGCAGAAAAAAGTAGAGGAGAAAAAATTCTGTTTTTGTTCCATGGGGAGATTCATTCTTTCGTCTGGTCTGATCGTGTACAGTGTGCACCAAAAAATACAAAGCATCTGCAAGCATCTACCATCTACAATCTACAATCGATGCCGTTTTCGGCTTGTTATGAGACGATGGAATAAAATTGAAATTGGAATATGAAGTACGTGCAATATGATCTAATCTAATACGTATGCTTTGTAGTTTTGAAAATAATAAGAAAAAAGAGTTTGAGCCTCATATTCCCTAACATGTACAATGTACAGATGCAATGCTCAATGTCGATTGCTGGTTTTGGTTCGTAAAGAAACGTTCATTGTGCTTTTATACGTTGTATTTTGTACATTTTGTACACTGTACATTGTACATAAATGCTAGTTTGAAACAAAAAAATGAGGAAAGAGCAACAGACTCTTTACTCCTTAAGATTGAGATTCCTCGTCTCTCCTCTAGTCCAAGGCGGACTTGAGTTAGCAGTCAGCACTCAGTCACACAATCCATATCTGCCGAAACTAAAACAGAAACAATTTCAGTGGTAACATCAACCATCCAGAATCCAGAATATAGAATTCAGAATATAGAATCTAGAATAAAAAAGGAGTAAACAGTAAGAAATAAAAAATAGAAAAGTGGAAAATGCTCCTACATGTACAGTGTACAAGGAGCGGGATACATACAACATGTATAAAGCATAAAAAGTGTATGAGTACGGGAACGTGAAAATGAAAATGGAAGGAGAAAGAGAAAGAGGCCGATGAGAAAGTGGAAAAGTAAAAGGGAAACCAAATACCTTCATCCATCTACAATCCACATTCTACATATATCCGTCTTCATTGTACATTGTACGTGTACTTTTCTATGAATTTGCTATTTGTCTATTCTATATTGTATATTGTATACTGTATACCAAATACAAAATATAGCCAACATCTTTCCTTTTTCTCAGACAGAGAATCCGAATCCGAATCCGAATGAGTATCAAAAAAGTGAGAGCGAGAGTTGAGAGTTGAGAGTCGAGAGTCGAGAGCGTGTAAAGTAAAAGCATGTTTCAGAAATGAATCTAGGATTCCCGGTGTTTTGGCCGACACGGCGTTTTTGACGAGACATATTCTGACGATGCATATTTGACGTCTACTCGATT
>JAQGBH010001180.1:0-35815 GCA_034698265.1 Sminthurinus aureus | reverse complement strand
CATTGCCATTGTGCATCCGTTGGTGCTGGTTTGGTTGCTCCCTATCGAGTGGTTTAAGAGTTATCGCCATAACCAAATTTTTTGGTTGGGTTTTAACGCAGCTATGACCTCTTTCTCCGCGTGGGGTCTGGACCTGCGCAATCAAACCAAGAACAACAACAACAACAATACTGATGAAAATCAAGATGTATTTGAATTTGTCCCTGGACTTTCTACCTTTACAAATCTCGAGTCTTTGGAATTGATCAAATGTAAAATTAGTGGAGCTTTGACCAGCTCGCATTTTAAACCATTCCCAAAGCTTCGAACGATTTCTCTGCAATTTAACAAAATCGATGAGATCGAAGAAACCGTTTTTCCTTCCAAAGTTTGGTCCATTAGTCTTGACGGAAATAAATTGACGGAGAATTCATTTCATCCTAATTCAGGAATCGCCCACAATCAAGCTGAAAAAGGAGATGAAAAGATACTATTTTTAGGAGACAACCTGATCAAAACTGTACCCTCCCGGATCTTCCAGCCTTTTCTCTCTGCTCATCCGAAAAACGTCCTTTGGCTCTTTGGGAATCCCCTGGTTTGCGACGAAAAACTGAGCTGGCTCAAATCAGGAAGGGAGGAATTCCGGAAGCAGGTATTGGGTGCTTATTGCAGCAATGATTCCAATCACACGGTTTTAATTCCCAACTGGTTCCTCCAACAAATCAGTCATTGTTAACCAACTCATAAATGATAAAAGAACCATTTGAGGATTTGTAAGGGAGAAGAAGAATGCACAAGCCCTCTTTTGGAACAAACCACAAACCACAAATGAAAATTGACAAAGAGCGGCAACTTTGATTGATTGGAATTAAAATGGAATTAAATATTAATTAAAAATAAGGATTTTTTTATTGTTGATTTGACCTTTTGACCTTTTGAGTTTACAAACATGTTCAAATAGAAATACAAAAACGTTTCATTGACCTGGACATTTGAAATGTTCAAAGTTCAAAGGTCGTTGGTTTGCATGTCTGCGGATGTGCGAGATGAGGCTATATCGTCGTGCTGTAGCATAGGCGCATCCATCACGCGGGCATTTGGGCTCTTTTTTGTCAGTGTGGATCAAAACATGAACGGTCAAATATTACGGTTTTGGGAGAATTTCTTGTGACAGTAGTCGCATTCCTACTCTTTTTTTCTTTAGTTACGAAATCCCATAGCAACAGAATTTCTTTATGATTGACTAATGTCTGTGTTTGCTGAAACTATCAAAAACGTCTTTGGCCATTTCTCAGCTAAATATTAATATTTTGAACGGGGTAAAGAGGAATTAGTAAATTTAGACCAAAAGCAACAACTTTTGCTTTAGACTTACCATAATCAAACTGACACGTTTCTCACAAAATCAGAAAACGGTCATTTTTATTCACAAAATGGCAAAAACGGAAAATCCTGGATTGTGATTGATCCATAAAAGTTGTAAACTTGATTTTCGGAACAAAAATACTTCAACCCAAGCTCCACCATATGAATTAATAAAATACGAAAATGTTCAATTTTTTTGGATTCCGGACCGTTTTGTGGGCTTTAATAATTTGCTGAGCCTTCTTCCTGGTCTTAAAGGTTTTTGATTTTTTGAGAAAAAGTGTCTTTTTGCACCGCAAACAAAATATTTTTTGTCTCGAGCACGATACTTTTATAGTTTGGTTGTAGGAAAGAAATAAATCCCGAATTTTTATGAAATAAAATGAGTCAATTTGATTACATTTTGATTGTGGTCATGTGACTGCTCAAAATGATTCTCGACGTCTAGATTCTTGATTTGGTGGAGATTTATACTTTTTCTACCTCTACAGCCCGTTATAGTAAAAATGGTTTATGCCTCTTTGAAATATTTGCTGAAAATTAATTGAAATGAAATTGGTCTCACATGGCAACAAAACAGAAAAAGCCAAATATGATGGCTTACAAAATGAGTGAACAGAAGCATGTAAAATTTCAAAAATCCTCTCAAAAATTCGTTTAGGACTCCGAAATGGAATATTTTTGGCAAATCTTGCACTAGATATAATCGACTTTTTCAGATTTTGTACCCCCTAGCTCAACAAACGTTCCGCGGCCGCTGGGCGGGAGTTTCGAAGCAAAATCCGAATGGGAGAGTTGTGGATGAATACAAAAGGATTTGCAGATCCGTTCAGAGTTTGGGGATTCAAGCCGGCGGATTTTATCAAATGGACAGAGAAAACAGGCTCACTTTCATGGATTTTGTGGTTAATCAAGTCATCAGCCTTCTCGTCACTTTTCCATGATATAGAAAATGGAACGGTGAAAAATACACTAGAAACTAGAAACAGAGGGCAAAGGTTGTCATAGCAACCAAATCTCCAGTCTCCAGTCTTGACCCTTGACCCTTGATCCGTTTAGATACATGAATAAATTATGAGACTCTGAATATCCGAAAGAAAATATGTGAATATGTGAAACCGGTACGAGTTGGGAGGGTGCTTACTGCCTACCCATATCAAATAAATATTCATTCATGTGAAACCGGCATCGGACGACACATAAAAATTAGCAGCCGAGTTGCGTTTTTGTGGACTTTGGAGCAAGTGGTTTGAAAACCGCACACTGCATTCTCAATTCTAAATGGACATTAAAACTATCGAGTAATTCCAATGAATCAGCCAGTTGCAAAATTCTTGGACAACAACCCAACCAAAAAAGCAAACGTTTTACCATTCACCATTCACACGTTCAAACGTTTTGGAAAGGATCTTCAGTATCAAAATCCGTGGTACTGTTAAAATTCAAGATGGTGTTTCCTCCGCCATTGATTCATCTCGAGATCTTAATTTGTGGCTCAAATATAACGCCTCAAAACATTTTACACCCCATCGGATTTCAACTGCGAATTACCAGATACCACAACTTTCACGGGCAAACCCCGGAGGCTGGAAAAAAATGTCTTCATCACTTTTAAGTATTGGCCCAGTCTATGTATAAAATACAATAGGGCTCTTTATCCAGAGCAAAGAGGAGTTTCCGAGGATGGCGATCGGGAAAACGCAGAAAAACGTGATGCGTCAGCAGTTTAACCAAGAACTCGGCATCAACAACAGCAAATAAATTATGTAAAAAAGTACACATTCCGTCCACAAGTACAATTTTTTGGATTCATGTTTCCTGTGTGATTAAAAATGACAGTTATTTTGTATTTGTATTTCAAGTTTAAAAGACATTAAAAAAGAAAAAATCTTTTACAAATTTTTGCCGCCGTGTCTTGATCAATGATGAGTTGACTCTAATTGTAAGTCCCCTTCAAATACGAGTAAAGCGGTTAGCGCTGAATAAAGAGTTTGGATTCATGATTTTTAAATGGGATAAAAATAGCCGGATGTCGCGTCTAAAATAAGCGCATGCGTGTTTTGGTGGTAAAATAATTTCAACTTGAACATTTCTGCACATTTCTTGGCCCCTTGGATTTGAAATTTAAGATTTTAGTTTCTCAACTTTTGCAGCATCAACAATCAACATTTAAATGCAGTAGCTTTAAAATAGAATAAAAGACATTCAATTGGCGGCTTTGGCAAACTCGTAATGAGTAAGATAAAAATGCGGCTGTTTTTACAAAGGTCGAAAATTGCAAATTGTTGTTTCAATTTCTGTAAAAATCCTAATGTTTTCCTCTTGTGACTGAACACACATCTCCAATCCACGATCGACAGAGTCTCTTAAAATAGTCGTGTAAACTCAATCAGTACATACTGAGAATGTTGAGAGGCCAAGAGATGCGATTATGCTCCTTTTGACGGAAATTGTGTAAACAGGTTTCTGTGACCACTTTTTCATTCGCCCATGATCCACAAACCACAAACAAAATACGCAGCAGCTACTTGGAAAAATTGAACGAGATCGACTAGAATAAGGAAACTCGTCTGGCGACTTCTTCTCTGTCTCATTCAGTTTCATTCCAACTTGTACAAATAAACGTAAATCAGCGCTGCTTCTCTCATTTGCTCGTGAACACACAATTTCAGATTCGCTGTCCAACACTTTTAAGATAAACCCAGAAAAATGGTCGAGTCTAAAAATTCTTCAAGCGTTTTTGAGCTGGGGTTGAGTTATTTGAGTGTTCCAGGACCACCCTTGAGCCCACTGACCCTGGGTCAACTTGTGGACGAGGCTGCGCGGAAATGGAGAGATTCTGAATGTTTTTACGACGTCCCGATGAACACGCGACTCACGTTCGAGCAACTAAAAAATGAGGTCAGAATCCTAACCCCCGGGGAAAAAACTTGAGAAAGTTTTTACCGCGAAATTTGAAATATTGTGTCCTTTTTTGTAGGTTGATTCGCTTGCGGGTGGTCTTTTGGGAATTGGCCTGAGAAAGGGTGACAGAATTGGGATTTTTGGAGCAAACAGTTGTCGATGGATCGTCACTTTTCTCGCAGCTGCAAAAATCGGCGTCATAATCGTGAGTCTTTTCACTCGGATTCGTCCTCCACATTAAAAATTCCACATAGAAAAATCCAAACAGGTCATTCAAAATGCGAATGTTAGACTGTATGCTAAGCTGGATGCATTTAAATGTTTTCAGGTGCCGTTGAATCCAGGTTACGAATCGGCAGAGTTGCTCTACGCCTTAAACTATTTATCAATCAAGTGCCTTGTGCTGGGAGAACCGGTGAAAACCCGGAATTTTTATAAAATTCTAAACGACGCCATTCGAGACATGAAAACTGACAACGGAACTGACGATGCGCCAATAGTTAGCTCGACTGTGGCTCCACATCTCCAGACACTGATTTACATTGGAAATGAACGACTCAGGTAACGGAAAATCAGTGCCGGTCTTTGAATTTCGGCGCCCTACGCAAATCAATATGGCGGTGCAAATTTCGCGTTTTGGCGCCCTTTATTTTTGAAATTTTTCTCAAAATGTGCAAGTTTACGCTATTTTTTTTAGTGTTTTGGGAACTCTGAGGGGCAAAACACTTGCGCCCCTTTTGCCGTTTTTCGCCCCTCTTTTTGCTTTTTTGTCGCCATTTTCAAGCTTTTGCGCCTCCATTTTTCGCTTTGGCACCCTTATTTTTGTATTTTGGCGCTCCCAAACCGTCGGCACCCTACGCAACTGCGTACTTTGCGTATTGGTAAGACTGCTACTGCGGAAAATAAAAAAATGACCCAACATTGTGAATAATTTAACTAGGACGTTTGAATAAATATGGAAATATTTTTATACAGCGGAGCTCGACTGTGGACTGAGGTTCAGAAATCGGGAGCAAACGCAAAAACTCTGGATAAAATGAGAAGAGTTGCGGAGACGGTTCAATCCGACGACATTCTCTACACGCCATTTACTTCTGTAAATTAGTACATTTTCCGCGCAATATTTGCCTCGAAAATGGCTCATCCAGAATTATAATTTATAATATTTCCTTTTATTCTGAGATCTGGTAGCAAAAACTGTTGTGTTTTATTTGCTGAATTAAACAGGGCACAACGGGACGACCAAAAGGGGCCATGATTTCTCATCACGCGCATGTTAACATCTTGTTGCGGTTGGGCAACCGCATGTGTTTGACCCAGCAGGTTCGTAGTCTGTTTGTAGATATCCTTTTTATACTCAGAATGTGCAGGAATTTTATGGGAAAATCTTAAAAATAATTTGCTAATTAAGAAAATGCAAAATGGGTGCATTAATGTTTCCGCCATTTTTAAAACTCAGGATAGAAAATGCCAGATACTGCCGATATTTCACCTGTTTGGATGCTACGTTGTCATGCTCCCTCTTTGTTCTGGATGCTCCGTCGTCATGCCCTCAGCCACTTTTAGCCCTTCAACTGCCATTAAAATAGCAGCCCAGGAAAAGTACGATAAAAGTTTCTACATTATAAATTATAAAGGCCACAATTGATAATGAATTATTTACACTTACCCCATTTTTGAACAAAGAAGTTTGTTCTAGATTCTGGATTCTGGATTCTAGATTTCTGATGAAAAGATGGTTTTACTTTTAGATGCACCTGGTTCCACGGAGCACCCACCATGTACTTTGACATGCTCAACGTCCCTGGATTTGACCTCCTTGACCTCACTTCTTTGAGGGGGGCTGTCACAGGCGGCGCCAGTGCGACAAAACAGCTTTTGATGGAAATGACGCAAAAATATGGAATTTCAAAAGTGACGGTGAGTCCGTGTGGTCGTTCGTGGAAATGGGATTAAAATTTGAGAAAAATACCGCGTGCTGATTTGGAAAAAAATGGTAGTAATGAAACTAAAATGCTAATTAACACAGGTTGGATATGGTTCGAGCGAAGCAAACGGGTTTACCCTCGGCCGCGTTGAGGACCATCCGGAATTCATGTTCACCTCCGTTGGCTACCCCCACGAAAATACGGAGACGAAAATAATTGACGCTAGAGGGCGGATCGTGCCTGTGGGGCAGACGGGTGAGGTTTGCTGTCGAAGCTACTGTGTGATGCGTGGTTATTGGGAGGATCCGGAAAAAACTCGAGAGGTCATCGATTCCGCCGGCTGGTTTCACACCGGGTAATTTTTAAAAAATACAAAAGGCAAGTTTTTTTCATCATGATTAGAATTTAAAATTGAAGCTGATAAATTAACACGTTTTGACTACGTTTACTTTTATACTTTTGTAGAGACGCTGGACATTTCCTCGAGTCGGGACATTTGGTTATTGTGGGTCGTTTCAAAGACATTCTCATTCGTGGAGGTCAGCTTAAGCTAGGAAAAAATACGTTGTATTCTTTTTTTGTACCTTGAATTTACATGAAATTTTACCACACATTCATTTTAAATTTTACAGGTGAAAATATTCATCCAAAGGAAATTGAGGATTTTCTCTACAAAAATCTCGATATTGAGCAAGTTTATGTTTTTGGTGTGGCTGACGAGAGACTTGGTGAAGTTGTGGCTGCCTGGCTTCTTCCAAAAGAGGGCGTTGCCATGGATATGGAGCACGTCAAATCAGTTTGCGCGGGAAAGGTAAAAATTTCTACAGCTACATCAACATTTTATTTATGCAAATTTTCCAATCTCAATCGGTCATGTTTCCGTCTGTTTTGAAAACGTGGTTTAATTTCAGATATCCCGCTCCAAAATTCCAGTCCACATTAAATTTGTCCAGAGCAATGAGGACTTTCCTCGGACGGCAATTGGCAAAGCGCAGAAAAACGTGATGCGTCAGCAGTACGAACAAGAACTGGGAATATGAATTATGAATTAGCAAGATTGTACAGCATATAAATTACATGAAAATTTAGACATTTCAACGTCAATAAAAATATTTGGATCCTAATTGTAAGTTTAAAAGCAAGAAAAACAGTGAAAAAATCTCATCTGAACTCTTTCCCAATTTCCATTGTACTTGGCACTTTGTGATTTTAGTATCTCAAATCTCAACTTGTGCAGCATCAATCTCATCAAAAGTGTTCAAAATAAAGTATGAGAAATTCATGTTGGCGTTATTTAATAAAAGGGAAAAAGATTGGTAGAGCTCGATGGCTGACGACCTTGTCAAACTCGTAAGAATTAGGATAAAAATACAGCTATTTTTACAAAGGTCGCAAATTCTGGTTTTCATTCCTCATCAACTCTCTGTGATGAAAAATATCCTCTCGTTTTTCCTTGGTGATTAAGCACACATGGACAATCGACAATCGCAAAAAAGTCTCTTAAAATAGTCATGTAAACTGCTTTAATAAATATTGAGGATTGAGCGTTGAGAATGCTGAGAATATTTAAAGCGTTGAGCGACCAAGAAACGCGATTGTGCTGGTGTTGATAGAAATTGAGTAAACCAGTTTCTGTGACAACTTTTTCATCAGGCCTTCTTTGCACGTTTCACAAATAGCATAAAAAACACATGGCAAAAACTCTCTAGAAAAAGTAAACGCGATAGACAGGAAAAAGAAAACTCGTCTGGCGTCTTCTTCTGCGTCTCATTCACTTTTAATTTCATTTCCACTAGTACAAACACTTCAGCTCTTCTTCTCTCTTTTGCTCCTACACACACAATTTCAGTTTCTCTGCCATAGTTTTTGCACAAGAAAATAGGAAAATGGTCAAGACAAAAAGTTCCCCAGGAGTTTTTGAGATGGGACTGAGTTATTTGAGTGTACCCGGCCCGCCCTTGAGTCCACTGACCCTGGGTCAACTTGTGGACGAGGCTGCGGAGAAATGGAGGGATTCTGAATGTTTCTACGACGTCCCGATGAACACGCGACTCACATTCCGTCAACTCAAAAATGAGGTAAACATTTTAGCACAAGGGTTAAAATAGCTTGAGAAAGTTTTTACAAATTAATTTGAAATATTTTATATTTAGGTTGATTCATTTGCGGGTGGTCTTTTGAAAATGGGCCTGAATCCGGGTGACAGAATTGGGATTTGTGGAGCAAATAGTTGTCGATGGCTAATCACTTTTCTCGCAGCTGCCAAAATCGGCGCCATAATTGTAAATCTTGTTGCTTTAATTTATCCTCCACATTCAACATAGAAAAATCCAAGCACGTCATTCAAAATGCAAATGTTGATGCTAAACTGGACGCATTTGAATTTTGCAGGTGCCGTTGAATATTGGTTACGAAGCGCCAGAGCTGCTCTACGCTTTGAATTATTTATCCGTCAAATGCGTTGTGCTGGGCGAACCGGTGAAAACCCGGGATTTGTACAAAATTCTAAAGCAGGCCATTCCAGACATGAAAATCGAGAATGGAAATGACAACAGTCCAAAAATTAACTCCGCTCTTGCTCCTCATCTGCAGACACTAATTTACATGGGAAATGAAGGACTCAAGTAAGCCGACCTGAAAGAAATTATGGAAAATTATGAAACATTTAAAGAGGGTGTACGGATAAATATGAAAATATGTTTACATTTTTTACACAGTGGAGCTCGGCTGTGGACTGATGTTCAGAAATCAGGATTAGACGCAGAAGCGCTGGAGAAAATGAAACGAGTTGCTGAAAATGTTCAGTTCGACGACATTCTTTACACCCCCTTCACTTCCGTAAGTTAAACCGTTTTAAATGCGACGGACATTTTGAGTTTTAAAACGAGTACACAACACAATTTTATGCATTGTAAATTGAAAGGTACAAATCCACAAGTTTTTGGACCATTGTGAAAAATTGTTTACGGCCAATTTTTGGTTTTCCGTGTTTTTGACATGGAAAAAGAGCCAATTTCTAATTTCAATGAAGCCTGTCGAAACGTTAATCATCTTACAGCTAAATTGATCTTTGACATTTTTGGCGCCAGATTTGAACCAACTTGGGTTTAAATTAGTGATGTTGAAAATTTCAAAATGGCCCGTCACAGATTTACCAACCTTTTACTTGGAAACTCGAAACACTTATTTTTCGGAACGTTAAGCAAAAATTGTTGTGTTATTGAATGAATTGAACAGGGCACAACGGGGCGACCAAAAGGGGCCATGATTTCTGATCATGCGCACGTCAACATTTTTTTTCGAATGGGAAACCGCATGGGTCTTACTCAGCAGGTTTGTGCATATTTATTGCTTAAGCAGAACACCCACAATTTTTGTTCAAAAGTGTAAAAAGGTCCTTGAGAAAATACAATTATTGATTTTCCCGCCAGTTTTCGCAAACCAGGACAGAAAATGTCAGACGCTGCCGATGTTTCATATGTACGGATGCGTAGTGGTCATGGTCCCTCTTTGTATTGGATGCAGCGTCGTCATTCCTTCACCCACTTTTAGCCCTTCATCCGCTATTAAAATCATCGCCCAGGAAAAGTACGAATAAATTTAAAGTTATGAGAAAAGGGCAAAGGAGATTTTTTATTGCTAGATGAAAAGATGAAGAGGTGATTTTATTTGTGCAGGTGTACCTGGCTCCACGGAACACCCACGACGTACTTTGACATGCTCCACGTCCCTGGATTTGACCTCCTTGACCTCTCTTCTTTGAAGGGGGCAGTCATAGGCGGCGCCAGTGTGCCGAAACAGCTGCTGATGGAAATGGCCCAAAAATATGGAATTTTAAAAGTGACGGTGAGTTTACACTGGATTTATTGTTTGAAAAATACCGCGTGTTTATTTCAAGAAAACTGGGGTTTACGCAGGTTGGATACGGCTCGACGGAAGGAAACGTTTTGGCCCTCAGCCGCGTTGACGACCCCCCAGAACTCATGTTTACGTCTGTTGGCTACCCTTACGGAGACTAAAATAATTGACGCTAGAGGGCAGATCGTGCCTGTGGGGGCGACGGGTGAAATTTGCTGTCGGAGTTTCGGTGTGATGCATGGTTATTGGGAGTATCCGGAGAAAACGCGGGAGGTCATCGATTCTGCTGGGTGGTTTCACACCGGGTAATTTTTTTAATAGCAGATTCTTTCTTGCGGATTACACTTGATTTAGTTGGAACTCACTGGACAAATTTTGTATTTATATTTGTAGGGATGCTGGATATTTCCTCGAGTCGGGACATTTTGCTCTGGTAGGTCGCTTCAAAGACATTCTCATTCGTGGAGGTCAGTTCAAGTTAGAAAAAAGGCCTTGTATAAGTTTACTGTACTATAAATTTTCATGAAATTTTAACCTCGAATTTTCTCTTGAATTTTACGTCCACAGGTGAAAATATTCATCCACAGGAAATTGAGGATTGTCTCTACAACAATCTCGATATTGATGAGGTTCATGTTTTTGGCGTGGCTGACGAGAGACTGGGCGAGGTTGTTGCCGCCTGGATTCTACCAAAACCGAAAGAGGGCGTTTCCATGAATACGGATTACGTGAAAACAGTTTGCGAGGGAAAGGTGAAAAACTTAAAAAAAAACAAGTCAAACTTGTTTTTCTGCAAAAGTGTTTCGGTGATCTGTGATTGATTTCAGGCGTTCAAAAAATTGTCAGCATTTGATTTTTTACTTATTTGTTGTCTTAAAATTTTGTTGATTTAATTTCAGATTTCTCGCTCCAAAATCCCTGTTCACATCAAATTCGTCCAGAATAAAGATGATTTTCCTCGGACGTCAATCGGCAAAGCGCAGAAAAACGTGATGCGTCAGCAATTTGAACAAGAACTCGGAATTTGCATTAACAACAGAAAATAAATTACAATACAATGACAAGGTTTCAATTACAATTTTGTGCATTTGTGTTTTATGCTTCATGCAAATTGGTTGGCAGCGACAAGTTTGAAATGCAATAAAAAAACAAAATATTGATGATTTTAGTCGATGCAAAACGGCACATTGTAAATAAAATGATTTTTGTACATTTAAATTTTATTTGATTCTAAACTCTAAAATTGAACTGAAATGACTAAATATTTATGATTTGCATTATTCTTGTTGAATTGGAATTGGAATTCTAAAAGCGAGGAGTAAAAATGACTGAATAATTAGACGGTTGACGAGTCAAGCCGTAAATACCGCGAACACTATTTGATTTTTCTCCACATTGAGGAAACTCTACGGCGTAGCTCTGGCAAACTGTGGTCACGTACAAAAAGAACTACAACAAAAAAACATTGCAAATTCGAATTAGTGCCACAATGAAAAACGACAAAATTATTTAGATTTCTTGATATTTTTCTGCACTCACTTGATCCATCGCGAGACGTTCGCCAGGACATTTCCGCTTGCCCAGAGAAAATGAGACAAAGTTTTCACCCTTGAGTTTTTTCCCTTGTTTGCCCTGCCATCTCTCGGGTCTGAAAGTCTCGGAATCCCCCCAAATCTCTTGGTCGTGATGTATGCCGTACGCGTCGGCGAAGACGAGCGTGCCTTTTTGAAGGGTGTAACCATGGAAACTGACGTCCTTTAAAATCCTGTGTGGAATTAAGAACGGAGCAATCGAAGAGATTCGAAGTACTTCGAAGATTGTTGCTTCTGCAAATGGCATATTGGGCCGATCTTCAAGTGTCGGAAGTCGGTGTCTGGAATCACCAAGGTCACCAAGGTCAATTCCAATTCCAAGGTCAAGGTCATTGCCAAGTACCAGGTCAATTTCCTCTTGTAGTTTTTTCTGTACCAAGGGATTTGCCGCCATGTAGTAGAAAAACCAAAGGAGGACGGTGTGAGTTGTATGAATTCCGCCGAGGAACAGGTCAGCTGCGTAGTGTGTGGACGAGTCCTCTGTGAGAAAATAAAAATAAAAAGGTTTGAATTTTTTAAAAATCAATAGACAAAAATGGCGACAGGAAAGACTAAAAAAATAAATTGACCTTTGACCTTTGACCTTTGACCTGAAAAGGAACTTACGTGACGGATGAAAACAGGAGTTGAAATTGGTAGATTCTGCCTCCTTCTGGAAATAAAGGTCCATCAAGTCAGGTTGTTGACCTTGACCTTGACCTTGATTTTGACCTTTGACCCACTTTTCTTTCTTTCGCTGCACAAGTGGCCGTACGTGTGACACGAGCTCCTCAAGACCTTCCCGTCGATCTCTGGTGAGGGAAATTAGGCCAAAACTCGTCACATTTACCAACCGGTCCAACCACGGCATAAAATGAGCGAGTTCGGAAATGGGCGAACTAAAATTCATAATTCTAACCAAATAATCAAAAGATGAGAAAAACTGAAAACGAACGAGAGAGTCACAAAAAATTTTGACCTTGAATATTGAATAAACTGTGTTTTGTGTTTTGTGTGCATGTAAAATATGAAAAGGATTTTGCCTGGTACTTTTTTGTGATGATACGACCAATTTCCTCAGTTTGCTCATGACTCAAATCTTCTGTCATCACCAAATTCCACAAAGTTCCGAGTAAATGTGAAGCCGGAATTCCGAATGAAGTCACGGGAACGTTTTCCACAGTCTTGATAAAACTTAGAAATTGTGAAATTCCCTTGTGAAGTTGAAGGTCCAGACTTTTGTGGCCGATTCCAAATTCCTTGAAATTCCTATAAAATGTAAAATTTCAAATTTAAAGACAATTTCAAAGAGAAAAACTAGGAATTTTATACAACTCCGCATTCCGGAGTAAAGTTTAAGAATTTTTGTAGGTTTTGGAAACTTGGACAAAATGGCTTGTACAGCAGTGTAAAATGGCGCATTTCCGTGTTATACGAACCCTCGGAGAACAAAAACCCTGAAAAGAACAAACATTTGCTTAGCATAAGAAATTCACAAGTTTGGCTATAAATAATAATAATAATCGCATTTCTATGCGCCGCACAGTGGGCTGGCTGGCTGAAAAGAAACGCCTTTGAAGATAAAAACCACCTGTCAAATTTTAAAATATGAAATATTTCCCATGAACCACCAATGTTGAGGGAATTTTTTGTCGTAAATTTTAACATTCAAAAAAATTAAATGTCGTCACAATTATAAAAAAAGTTTCGTTTCCCCATTTGCTCTAATGATAAAACTTTGAATTAAAATTAAAAACGTCTCGCAGCGACTCGCGGCAAACGGCTATGCAGGTCAAATAGGCAATAAAAAATAGATAATTTTGGAATAAAATTTGGCTGTTGGATGTTGACCCGTGACCTCTCGGAGTCACCAAAGTTTGGAATTAATTGCTAGACACTGACGCCGTTTGAAAGTTTTATTCAACTTTAAACAATCGTTTTTTCACAAAAACCCATTTTTCTCGAAAACCATGTAAGATAAAAACACAGTTTATTTACAACAAATAATCAGTATCGAATTCTCTATCGATTGACACCTTTTTCAAGTATTTTTAAGAAAACCTAGAAAATTGAGACCGTTTTTGTTGAAAACCCCCGAAAAAACCCGGTATCCGTGAGCTGGGTTAACAAAATTTCACAAAAACAATTCAATTAAATTCTTCATGTTTTTCTATGTATATAAAGCGGTTTTTGTGTTCCTGTGTGTCCTCGGATTTCTAAAGGCTTTGTTGGGATTCTGGCCCACTGTGCGCCGCACAGGAAATCGCATTAAAATTCTAATTTCAATTCAAAATACCTTTGTTAATTTCAGTTTGTTTCACAACCGGAAGTTGAGGACGACCAGAGAATTCGTTCATTTTGTACGCATCCCGAATCACTTTTGAGTCCAGCAGCATCAAAGTTCTGTTTGGAATTTTGGAATTTTGAATTTGGAATTTTGGAACATTTTAATTTATTCACCTCTAATTCTAAACCAAACTAAACCAACGCACCAAAAGGTTCAAAATTTTGCACATGCATTTGTAATTTGTCACAGAAAAAACGGAATACCGATAGCTGCCAAATTGACAAGAGACGATCGGTCCGTATTTCTGCTTCCAACTTTTCAGTACGGGAATCGGATCTGGGACAAGAAATGGAAAATGACCTACGAGCGGCAAACCCCACGGACCTGGAAGAATACAACTCGACTTTTGTGTGTGGAAAATTATACAAATTTTTCTGGTTTTTCTTGTAACTTGGAAAAAAGTTAAAATAAGAGGGAAATTGTAAAAAAACCTGGTGGTAGATTTTTATCGTCTTTGAGTTTTTTCAGGAATAACAAAAATCCCAGGAAACCCAGTAAAATTAGCAGCATCATTATTCCGATTTCCTAGTTAAAAGTCAGAAGTCAAAAGTCAAAAGTCAACAGTCAACAGTCACTAGTTAAAATTTCAGTGTTTTGTATTTTGCAGTTTTAATGGACAATGGGAATTTGTGTTTGTGGGTTGTTAAAGGCCTGAGCAATTTATTTGGAATGTTCGGACACCCTCCGCGTCTCGCTTGTTTTATTCAAGTTTGTTGTCAAATTTCAAGTATTTGATAAGGAATAAAAGGACGAGTTTAGAGTTTAGAGTTTAGAGTTGAGAGGTACTAAATTACTAAATTGGCTCTTGGATGAGCGATGACCATAAAACAAGAAAAAACAAGCTAAAAAACCCTTTGGAACTGGAGCTCAACGCTCAAAGCTCAAAGCTAAATGGAATTGAACAAGGAAACAAGGAAAACTTTGGATTCAGACCGTTGACCTGCGGATGGAAAAATGTTCAAAAAGGAGAAAAAACAGGAGATAAAAACTTGAAACTAAAGCAAATCCTCAATTGGTCCTCATTAAATCATGGACATGGAGGAAACTAAATGGATTTTTCCATAAAAACATGCTTTCGACACCTTTGATTTGATTTGATTTGATTCGGCTTGGGAACGTCATTAAAAATCCGGATTGGCATTGACCAACATTGAAATACTTTTGGATTACTTTTCCTGTTTCGTACATTGTGCAGTCAACATGTTGTTTAGTGTGGTAGGTCGCGTTGCTAAATGGTACAATAAAGGTACAAGTTACACACGCAAGGGATAAAAAAGTGCGAACTTTGTCAGTGTCAGTGTCAGTGAACGCTAGAATCTAGAATCAGATAAGAGATGCAGAAAAAATGAAGGGAAAAAAAGTGATCAAACGATAAACGAGAGGAGGAAAACTGGTTTTATTTATTAATGAGCATTGATCATTGATTTCACTCCAAATTTGCATAACTCATTCCTTGATCCTTGTAATTTCTGTTGTCTGTGATATTTGATGGTACAAAGTTAATCTAATTCTGGATTCTGAATTTAATTCCGGATTGGGGACGCTGGACATTGACCTTGCTCACGGAAAAGTGGACAAAAATTATGGGGAACGCGGATGCTAATTGCAGGCATTTAGAGATGCTTCACCTCAGATTTTAAAAATACAAAACAAGTTGTTTTTTTCATGTCAAATCCAGTAGCAGTGAATGTTCAGAGGAAAATGCGGCGAATATCTGTAGAAAATATTTAGAAACCTGTTCATATCATATTTCACGACAGGCAAATTGCCTCGTAGTTGTACAACACACTCTGTGCATTGTACCTCGTGCCTCGTGTTTTGTGGAGCGGAAGAAACAAAAGTGGGGTCTAATTCTGCGTCTAATTCTAGATTGTGGAAGCTGGACGTGCTCCCGGAAAACTGGACAAAAATTATGATAATTACAGGGATTTACACATGTTTCAGCTCATTACCCTCATTATACTTTTTTTCAAGTTTTCCTCTAGGCACAAAATACAAACACAAAACCTGAGGACAAAGGAAAACTTCCCGTCACACGTCCTCCTGCTCTTCTCCGAATTCAACCCAACGTAAAACTAAACAGCAAACTTTAAACTTTCCACCGTTCTAAATGGAAGCAAATCTAGATCTAGATTAGAGAAAAAATGGTAGAGTCTAAAAGTGATCCAGCTCTGGGAATTTTTGATTCGGGATTGAGTTATTTGAATATTTCAGGACCGCCCTTGAGCCCACTGACCCTGGGTCAACTTGTGGACGAGGCTGCGGAGAAATGGGGAAATTCCGAATGTTTTTACGACGTCCCGATGAACACTCGACTCACGTTCGCGCAACTTAAACATGAGGTTAAAAATACACGCAAATTACAAGTTGGAAAAAGTGGAAAATCGAAAGGTTTCGACTTTGAAATTGTTTTTTATTTTCAGGTAGATTTCTTGGCCGGTGGTCTTTTGGGAATTGGCCTAAATCCGGGTGACAGACTTGGGATTTGGGGAGCAAATAGTTGTCGATGGATTGTCACATTTCTCGCAGCTGCCAAAATCGGCGTCATCATCGTGAGCCTTTGAAATTGAGATTTCTTTACAAATTCCTACTCTTCTCATTTTCTCTGCATAAACTTGAAAAAGTATAATAATTGTTTAGTGATAAAAATAAATATGTGTAAAAATGTAAAAATATCAGGTGCCGCTAAGTCCATTTTATGAAGCTTTTGAACTCACCCACGCTCTCAATCACCTCTCAGTCAAATGCATCGTCCTCTCGGAGCCCGTTAAATCGCGGGATTTGTACAAGATTCTGAAGGAGGCGATTCCAGACATGAAAACTGGGTGTGAGGATGAAAATAACAATAGTCTAAAAATTGAGGAGGAAAATAACAACGGTCCAAGTGTTAGCTCGGCCGTTGCTCCTCATCTGCAGACGTTAATTTACATGGGAAAAGAACGGCTCAAGTAAGCGATTAAAGAAATTAATGCAAAATTTTCATAATTTAATCTTGACAAAAAAATGGAGATATTTTTACATAAATATTTCATAATTTTTTACACAGTGGAGCTTGGCTGTGGACGGACATTTTGGAAATGGGAAAAGACGCAGAATCTCTCAAAAAACTGAAACAAATTGCCGAGACTGTTCAAAATAAAGACATTCTCTACACTCCGTTCACTTCCGTAAGTTTTTAATGGGCTGTGCGATATTTTGCGCCCATATTTAAAGTTCTAAATTTTTAACAAGGAATTTTCTATTTTTGAATTATTGAATGAACAAAACAGGGAACGACCGGTCGACCCAAAGGCGCAATAATTTCCCACCACGCCCAAATCAACGGTGCTCTGCGAATTGGAAAATGTTGGTGTTTGACTCCCGAGGTTCGATTTCCTTTTCACTCGTTTTTACAAACTAAAAAACACCAAATACACCAAACGTATGAGGTATGCGGGATAAAACCACTCAATGTTTTTTGTATTCCAAAACTCGGCATTTTACAATTAGGACCGACATCTGCTGACGGTGCCGCTGTGTCATCTGTACGGAATTTTAGTTGGAATTTTGTTTCCCCTGTGTTTTGGCTCCAGCGTCGTCATCCCATCGCCCACTTTTAGCCCGTCAACTGCCATCAGAATTGCCGCCAAAGAGAAGTACATATAATTGTATTGGATCGACTTTTACCGTAATTTCAATTTGAATGGTTTAATTTTAAAACAGGGGATTTGAATTTTTTTACTTTTAGATGCACTTGGCTTCACGGAACACCCACGATTCACTCGGACATGATCAAAACTCCTGGTTTTTCTCTACTTGACTTGAGCTCGCTAAAGGCGGCATCTGTGGGCGCCGCATCCTCTGCAAAATCGCTACTCGCTGAAATGAAATCAAAATATGGGATTTTGAAAGCTACCGTAAGAAATTCAGTTTTTACAAATCAAGATTATTTTTTAAAAGACAAAACTGAAACTGGAATTTTCTGTTGCACAGGGAGTTTATGGGACAACAGAGACTAACCTTTTGACATCCACCCGTCCCCAAGACCCCCCAGAACTAGTCCTGACCTCTGTTGGCTACCCTTTGGAGAACACTGAGATTAAAATAGTTGAAACAAGAGGGTGTATCGTGCCCATGGGAGAAACGGGTGAAATTTGTTGTCGAAACTGCAGCGTGATGCGTGGTTATTGGGAGGATCCGGAGAAAACAAGAGAGGTGATCGATTCCGACGGCTGGTACCACACTGGGTGAATTTTTTTGAAAGTAGATTGTTTTATTTGGATTGAAATTGAAAACTAAATCAAAAAACAATTTTATTGCCCATTTATGTATTTGTAGAGACGCTGGATATTTCCTCGAGTCGGGGCATTTGGTTCTCGTGGGTCGTTTCAAAGACGTTGTCATTCGTGGAGGTCCGTTTTCATTTTTCACTAGATTTTAAACTTTTGAACACATTTTTGGAAAGCTGAATTTGTTGTCAATCTTGTACATGTTTTTGAATTTTTCTGGTACAGGTGAAAATATTTATCCACAGGAAATTGAGGATTTTCTCTACAACAATCTTGATATAGAGGAGGTTCATGTTTTTGGCGTAGCTGATGAGAGACTTGGGGAAGTCGTTGCTGCCTGGATTCTACCGAAACCCAGAGAGGGTGTCACCATGGATACGAATCAGGTCACAGCAGTTTGCAAGGGAAATGTAAGAAACTTAAAAAAACTTGTAAAACACTGGTTAATATTTCATGGAAATAGTTTACTTTTCTGTGATTTTGTTTCAGATTTCCCGCTCAAAAATTCCAGTTTACATCAAAATTGTCGGGAGCAAAGCGGATTTTCCGCGGACTTCCGTCGGCAAGGCCCAGAAAAACGTGATGCGTCAGCAATATGAAAAAGAACTCTGCATCACGTCTCAAGTCAACTAATTGTCATAAATAATTGTAAAACCCATGAATTTCATAGACACGACCAAGAACAAGAATTTTATTTTTATTCTTCACATGTAAATATAAGTAAAATAAACTGGTTCTAATTGTAAATAAAACGTATTAAAAATAAAAGCAAAGAGAGCGCAGATTTCTCTCATAAAAAGTCAGTTGAGGTTGTAAATCTTGGTTTTTCAACGTGCAACCAAAATAAATAAAAAAGTCAAATGCAAGACCGATGCTGCACAGATTTACGTAACAACATCCATTTATCCAGTTCTTTATTGTTTCGTGTACAATTTTATTAAAAAAAAACATGTTTCTCTTTAAACATGAATCCACCATCAATAAATAATCAGTCGCAACTTTTATTCCAAGATCATTTTATGCTCCACATTTTGAGCTCCATTAATCACTTGTTAAAAAACCTGACCACTTCATCGTAGACAAAAAACTTGGCGTCTTTTCCATAACTGCAACAAAAATACACGTCAAGGTTTAATTTAATTTTTGCCGCGTATAAACAACAAATTACGTAGCAAATGCAAAAAAATCCTGGTTTTACTCACTTAAAGTCCAGATGAGTCCAATTTGGATGTGCCACTTGGATTTCTTGCACAACGTTGCCCAATTCACTGATGGCTCGAAGCGTGTCCTAAAATACAAGACAGAATTTGACGTGGTTTAATCGAAATCTGAAATCCGAGTTCCGAGTTTCGTTTAGGTTCAAAATGTGACACTCACCGTCTTGCTGACGAGAAGGTCGTTGAGTCCATAAAATATTTGTGTGGGAGCCCGAACTTGGGACAAGTTGTAGGCCGTGGGAAATGTGGTCCCATATCTCTTCAAGTTTTCCTCCGGTCCATAGTCAAACATTTGAAGTCTCTCAGGCTTTATTTTTAGTTGTTGAAATGACTGAACGTTTAATTTTGAAGAGGTTGGGCTGGGCGTGTGTCCCGAGACTAAACTAGCAGTTCTCTACACAGGAAAATTAACAAAAAATTACACCAACACGTAAATGAATCTATGTCGAAATTTTTCTGAAAACCCCCTGATACGAAAAAATTTGAAAGCCAGAAATTTGAGCCACACGTTTCCCTCGCGCACTGTATTACATGTTAAATTGAAACTTTGTTAATTTTTCTAAAATAGTTTGTGTCAATCTAAAAGTTTGAAATTTTTAGGGTGGATAGCCCTTGGGCGAAAGTGCATGAATATGCAAAAACCTCAAGTTTCAGGTATCAGGGAGTTTTCATGGGGGAACCGACATATTTGAAATATGTATGATTTAGGATATAGCAGAAAATGGAAAATTGAGTTTTGAATATTCCAGCATTTGACATCAAATTAAAAATTAGCAGGCGGGATTTATAAAAATTAGCTCACGTCAGTCATTTGGTCTCTGTTGTAGCCGGAAATGAAATAAATGATGTTGTCGCAGAGCTCAATCCCAACATCTCCAACACAGACGTTTGGCGCATTCTTTTTGAGGAATGTATTAAATTTCTCAGGGAGCAATCGACCTCCGGTGAACGCCTCTGCGAATTCCTTAAACAAAATGGCTGATTATTTCAAACTATATTTCATTTATGTGGAAAAACACGAGGACGATAAACAGTAATTCTAGTAATTACGAACAGATGGCGTAGCATTGTTCATTATTTACCTGTGAAAGTGGTGACTGTAGACCTGCGAGCAGGTTGAAAGCGGGACTCCTCAAATGCTCACTGTACAGACCTGGGGCAATCAAGCTGACCTTTTTGATGGATCTGCTGAATTCTTGTTCAGCAAAGGCACTCAACGCGTAGGCGATCATCCCGCCGCCCATACTAAACCCAGCGTATGACACTCTCCCACTTTTTGACACCGTCTTGACGTGTTCAACAACCGCGGGAAGGTCAAACTGAGCCAAGTGGTCAAAGCTACATGTACACACATACAAACATTTTAAAGGAAATGAACAATAAAATTGAATGAAATGGAATGGGCTGAAAATGAAATGAAGTAGTGTTTAGTGTTTACACAAAGTCGTAATATTTTGGTTCATCCGGGGTCACTCCCGCAAGGGTGGGGTCCATGCTGTACGTATTCCCGCGGAAATTCCCTAACCTGCCCACAATCATTTTCGAATTATTCCTCCAAGCTTTCAAGTCCAAGAAAACAAACAAACGGCAAAATATTAACGCAAAAGTACTCATAAAAAAAGACATAAATTCATACCAGACTTCGTGTCCGTCGTTGGCGAGGAGGTAGGCTACAGCAAGACAAAAACAAAAAAATCTTTAAAATTACTAGCGGCTTGACCTTAAACTAAACTGGCTATAGCCGGTGGCGCCGCCAGACCCAAATGTTCAGTAGACCCGAAAAAATTGTCTTATTTTTACACATTTTACAGCAAGTCACAATATTTCTAGTTTAAACCCAAAATTTTATCAGAGCCGAACCTACATCTGGCGGCGCCACTGGCTAATGGCGAATTGTCTATTTAAGCAAAATAATTGAAATTTTAAGTACGTAAATTGTCCTCGGGATTTGGAAGAAAGAGCCAGTCGTCGGAACTTTGCAGAAATCCATGATAAATTATCACGGGTTCTTTTTTCGGAGATCCGACTCTTTGTGTTTTTCCGTAGGGAATCCGGAAAATGGTGAGACGATAACCGTCGTCCGTCACAACCTGTTTTGTTCATTTTTCATGTTTTATAAATGGTAAATCAAATCCGTACCTAATTCGCATTATCATATTAAAAGAACGAGTGCAGAAAAAGATGATAAAAAATGAACCTTGTGCTCCTCGACGGGGTAGCCGTGAAATGTGATGAGTTCCGGCTGAAATCAAGAATACAAAATGAACATGCACATTTATTTATTCTGAATTTTAAATTTTCAGCGGCACAATAAAACATCTAGTGAAATTGTTTCACTTACAGTGGACATGAAAGCTTCTTGCGGCGCTTCTTTCTGACAAAACTCTTTGTAGGCTGAGTGACCGGAAGTGATGATCTCACTGAATGCAGTAAATACTCCTCCGTTCACCGATGAAACCCCGAGGGAACTCAATACCAAGGAAATGAACAAACAGGAACCTTGACCTCGGGCCTTTACAAATAACGACCTGTTTTGCTTGCGCATTTTTCACGGTTTTCGAGTCGGTTGTTGGCGGTCTGTGCAAAGTACAAAATATTTCACAGCCAACAATCATTCGTGTGGGGTCTGATTTGGGCTGAACTGAGCTAGAGCATAGAGTCGTGGATTTTGCACCTGGGTTAAGCCACAATTCGTTGCGATGAGAATCGCACATGAGAAACAGATTTCTCTTTATTGTCTACCTCGTTTTCCATAATTGAATATTTATCCCAGCGGAATAAAATGAATCACATTTCCATTCGCATTTTGACACAAGACACAAGTCTGTTTTTGTGTTTTTGTGACCTGAATGCTTCGTCATTTATCATTTATTGTTCCTCGTTCAACACGGATTGGCGAACTGCTCAATTTCACAACAATTCATCAGCCATAATTCTCAACTTATTCTCATTGTTTTTGCTATTGAGCGATCATCGTCAGTCGACAAATGAAACAAAAAAAGCAATGCGGAGCAAAACAGAATAGTCTCAAAAATAAGTGGAATAAGTTTTCTAATGTCATGTTTTTCCCTTTTCAAAGTATCACAGCAGTTTTATTCTCTCATCAACAATCAACAGCGAACAACAAAAATAATTCTGCAAGTTTTTCTACATGTACTTAAAATAACAAATTACTTGCGAATAAAAATGTTTCAAACCGAACAACGAACTTAGATTCGATTCCTCTCATGTTAATAGTTAATACTAAATGCAGTTTTTTCTTCAAGTGTTTTAACATAATTCATCCAAATTTTTGAATTCCGCTTCAATGCATCGAGCCAGTTGTTTTGTTCCTTCTTCTGACAGCACTCCGCGATCCGCTGTGATCGTCACGTAAATATTTCCACAAATCGTGAACGTGATCAGTTGTACGGCTGAGGGAAAAAATAAAATAAAATAAATATTAATATTAGCACGATAAAAAATACAAAAGTGTCTTGTTTCTTGTTGTCGTTTGAAATTGAATTTGAATTTGAAAGTTGAAAGAAGATTTCTCACCTGAATTCCCGCGTAGACTGGGCAGGAATGCGGTAGTTCCCGCATATTTCCATTTACCGAAATATGTGAGGGAGGTCGTGGCACCCGGGAAATTTGTGATCGCAAGAGTCGATTTTCGGTTCCACCCCCAAAAGTTGAAAAAAGGAGTCGGAACAGCGGAAAATAACGGACTAAAATCCCACATTATTTCTGGCAGAGGAGAATTTTTCAAGGTTTGGAAGTGCACGTTCGTTTCCTTGATTCTTCTGACGCGGTCCTTTTCACCCAGCAGAAGAAGCATATCCACAAATGACCTATGAATTTTAAGGGTCAAAGGTCAAAAGGTCACGAGTCGAAGGTCACAGGTCAAATAAAGATTTAATTTTTCTTACCAGTGATTGACAAGTCCGTCCATCGGATGATTGTCTACGGGCCATGGAAAAAACGCAGTCATCTTTCCAGGAATTTCATCCTGCTCCATCTCAAAATAGCGGCGGATTCCGCCCGCTAAGCAGCTAAATATCGTGGCTGTCGGCGCTACACCAAGTTTTTTACTCACACTTTTAATGACGCTGAATGGAACTCCATCGCATTTTACCGTGTGATTTGTTCTCGTCAGTTTTTTGTTCCCTTTTCCATGCCAAATGTTGACATCTTGGTCGAGGACGAAAAACTGTGCGTGGTACATTCCCAAATTTAGCAGAATTTCCATAAATCGCTCGAGTTTGCCCAAAATTCCCTTTCGTTTTTTACTTGGAGCGCTTGGCGCCGGTTTTGTCATGGTTTCTCCAGAAATCCGCTCCACATACATTTTTTGACTGGAGTAGCCGTCGAGTATTGAGTGGTGAAATCTAAAAATGGCGGCAAATCGTGTTTTTTCACGAGTCAGTTCAAAATCATCACAGGTTTTTGGCTGATAATTTGGGACGATCAGAATTTCCCAGGGAGAAGTTTTTGCTTGATAAGGACGAGTCATGAGATCTCCGGAAATTTTGTGAAGTTGTTCTTCCGTCATTACTTTTCCAGATTTTTCTGAATCTGGCGCCAAAAATCGAATGTGCTGTTTGATATCAAAATTCCGTTCTTTTTTCCAGAATGGAAATCCCAACCAATTTTCAAAATAGTGTCCCAGTTTTGCATAGGAAAATTCTCCCTGCGGATTTCGATAGGAAATAACTCGGTCCATAAAATTGTCCTGGAATTCGGCGAGGTCAAATTTTTCTTCTCCTTCGAGCGAGTTAATTGAAAAGCAGGCGCATTGCAGTCGCGATTTTTTCATGTCCTCCCAAACGACCATGTCTCGCGGACTCACAATTCCGATCCAATCCGAATGAACCAACTTTTGCAGGAGCATGACGAACGCTCGATAAATGTAGAGACAGATCAAAAGCGGGACGACAAACGGAACCACCGCCCAAAACAAAAGAGTGCACGTGATAAACTTGAGCATTTTTATTTTGTTGTTTGAACTTTGCGCCTATTTCTTGTTTTGATTTTTAACGATTGACAATTTGCCAATGGAATTTTGTGCGTTTATTTGTATCTGCTTTTGTCGTTCACCATTTGAAATTGGAAATGATTGCGAGTGCAAAGGCAAAGAGAGCGAACTCGTCTGCCTCAACGCTGTTTCTCTTGTTTCTTGTTCGTCATGTTCAATGTCCAACTGAAAATAAAAGTTGACTTGTTTTTTGCATTCGCATTTTTTTCTGCGTCTCTTTTTCTCGTCTGGTTTGTGGATTCTGGTTTCTGGTTTCCACTGCGAGCAACTTTACACAAGAAATTATCGACAGCTGTGCACGTGTTTGATTCTTGTTCTTGATTTCGTTCTTGCTTTTCCTCGTTTATTTTTGTTTCAATGACAATGTCCAAGTCGATCTCAATGTCGATGTCAGGTGCATTTAAAAATAAACGACGCAAGAAAAATGTACAGTAGATAAAAAAGTGGAAACAAAATATCAAGTCTTTTTTCCTCGTCAGTGAATTTTTTATAATTATTTTAATTGGACGTTTGATTTTTTGTGTTGCAATTTGTACAAAACGTCTTCACGTTGAAAATCGCAATGCCAATTGGAATAATCTGCATTCTAATTCTTTTTATAAATTTAATTAGAAATCAGTTTATTTTACGTACGAGTGAAATTACACTAAAAATTATCGTCGCTGTTCCGAATGGATTGAACTGAAAAACAGGAATTCTTGGACAACAACAATGAACGAGGAAATTAAAAATTATAATAATATTTTGCTGTCGTATAAATTTTGCCGTTTTATTCATAACGATTAGTTGAGTTTGGACGTGATGCCGAGTTCTCGTTCAAACTGCTGCCGCATCAAATTTTTCTGGGTTTTGCCAACGGCAGTTCGTGGAAAAATTCCTTTGACTTGGATAATTTTGATGTACACCGGAATTTTACGCCGCGAAATCTAAAATAGAATCAAAAAAGTTTTCTCACATCTTTTTTGTAGCTGCCAAAAACGATAACAACAGATTGCGGAACATGAACAAAAAATGAAAATGAAAGTCATTAAAACTAAGAAGAATGAAATGGATGAATAAATGCACCCGCCTTTCCCTCGCAAACCATTTTGACATGATCCATGTTCATGGTAACGCCCTCTTTTGGGAGAATCCAGGCAGCAACTACTTCTCCAAGTCTCTCGTCAGAAACACCAAAAACATGAACCTCATCAATATCGAGATTGTTGTAGAGAAAATCCTCAATTTCCTGTGGATAAATATTTTCGCCTGCAAAATGTAAAAGAGTTTTTATTGTGCCTGCTGAAAACAAATCGGGAGTTTTTAGCTACGGTAAATAAAATTGCAAACCTCCGCGAATCAGCATGTCATCTATGCGACCCACGATAACCAAATGCCCCGACTCCATGAAATATCCCGCATCGCTAGAGTCAACAAAAAGTTCAACAAGAATCAACACTTCATAAAACATTTTCCAGTGAATTTCAACTGCTTTATTTTGAACCTAAATCTGAAACCCCGCAGAATTTGTAGTTTCTATAGTTACCCGGTGTGGTACCAGCCGGCTGGATCAATAGCCACGCGGGTTTTCTCTGGCTCCTCCCAATAACCCTGCATAAGAAAAGGACTCCTCCCACAAATTTTGCCCTTCGCCCCCAGGGGCACAATTCGCCCATCAGCGTCAATTATCTTCAGCTCCACATTTTCATAAGGGTAGCCCACCGAAGTGAAATCCAGTTCTGGGGGGTCTTCAGAACGCGTTGATGTGAAGATCCCTCCCTCCGTCATTACGTATCGAAACTGTAAATCAAATTCAGAAAAAAGCTTTGAGTTTTGAGGGTTGCGTCGCTGCGTGCTTTTTCGTTAATTGTCAAAAAATTATGGTTTGAGATTGTTGATTGTTGGCTTACGAATATTCTTGAAATTCCATATTTTGACTTAATTTGAACCAACAGACTTCTTGCAGAAGACGCACCACCACTAGTCGCTGATTTCAAGCAAGTGAGGTCAAGGAGGTCAAATTCGGGTGTGTTGATCATGTCCGAGTGCATCGTGGGTGTTCCGTGAATCCAGGTGCATCTACAGTCAAACGTCGAAAAAAAACAGAACCTATTAGCAGTTGCCATGGTGACAATTTCAATTCCGTATTCCGTATTTTGTGCTTAGTTACTTTTCTTGGGCGGTGATTTTGATGGCGGTTGAAGGGCTAAAAGTTGGCGAAGGCATGACGACGCCAGATCCAAAACAGATATTTTGCAAAATCCCGACGGCTAGTCCGTACAGATGAAACAGCGGCAAAGTGAGGCAATGTCGGTCCTAAGAATTTTTGTAAATAATAAATAATATTATTCATAATATTAACATATGTTCCAAATTTTTAAGATTACTCAGCTGCAGTGACAAAATATTTTTATTGTTTTTCAGCTCGCAGCCGTGGCGAAAATTATCATAGGGTTCTTTTCAACACCAATTACATTTTTATCTGTAAACGAACCTCTGAATTTAAGGGAGAATATTTAGGGATCCCAAACATGGTATTGAGTTGCGCATGATGAGAAATCATGACTCCTTTTGGGCGTCCCGTCGTCCCCTGTTTTACGAAAAATGACAAACGAACCACAAAAACACAACAAAAGAACATGAAAATTCTGAAACATGATTGAAAATACAGATTCATGCACACAAAGGCGGAGACTCAAGACTCACGGAAGTGAATAGAATGTGCAGAATGTCGTCAGTTTGAACTGTTTCAGCAACTTGTTTCATTTGCCATAGACTTTTCCCTCCTTTTCCTATCGCTTGAACCTCCGTCCACAACCGAGTTCCACTGTGAATAAATCAATAAACATTTGTGTTCAACTTTTTCCTGTTTTTTACATTTATAAAATGATTTAAACTGCTTCACAGTTTTTCCAACTCACTCGAGTGCTTCGTTTCCCATGTAAAGGATTGTTCGGAGATGCGGAGCCGCAGTCGAGTGTATTTCGCTGCTTTCGTTCTTAATTTTGATGTCTAGAATCGCCTCCTTCAGAATTTTGTACAGATTTCGCGTCTTGACCTCTTCGCCCAGCACAACGCATTTTATCGACAAGTAGTTTAACGCGTAGAGCAGCTCGGCCGATTCGTAGCCAAAATTCAACGACACCTGAAAACATTATCCTTTTATTAATTTTCTCGTTATTTTTATTGTCAAATGCACTTCTAAATTCAATGTCAATTTCAACAACTCACGATTATGACGCCGATTTTGGCAGCTGCGAGAAAAGTGAGGATCCATCGAAAACTGTTTGCTCCAAACATCCCGATTCTGTCGCCTTTTCTCATCCCAATTTCCAAAAGACCAGCAGCCAACGAATCCACCTGAAAATCAAAACACGTTTGGTTTTAAAAATTGGCGCTGTTTTGAATTTTGAATTTTGAATTTTTGATTTGTGAGTCATTTAAATTTGAGCAGTTGTAAATGTGAGGAGCGTCTGATTTTCACTTTGACCTCGGTTTTGAGTTGAGCAAAAGTCAGCCGATTTTCCGTCGGGACGTCGTATAAGCATTCGCGAGCTCCCCATTTTTCTGCAGCCTCGTTCACAAGCTGACCCAAAGTCACGGGTCTCAACGGCGCCCCCGGAATATTCACATAACTCAATCCTCGTTCGAAAATTCCCGGTGCTGGAGCAATTTTGGAGTCTGTCATTTTCCCCACTTAGAATTAAACGACTAGTCGCAAAAGTTGTGTTCTGTTCCTAAAATTTGATGCGACGGAGAGAGAAGAGCAAATTAAACTGTACGGATTGTTTTGGATGGAACTGGTCCAGTTGGGAGAATCCTTGTTGTAAATTGTGGAGAATAGCTCAGTTCAAAAAAGAGAACTGCGAGAGTGGAGCTAAATCCCAAACATTTACCTGCAGCTCCTTGGTTCGTGATTGTGATTATTTTTTGGAGCGGTTCGCAACACGTTGCATAAAAAATAAAAATGACAAAACCAGTCCAGTTTATTCAGTTCTAGTCAAGGAAAAGCCGGTCAATTTTTATGTGAATACTTTTAAATACTTCCAGTTGTGGAGGTGGGACAAAGGACAAACGACAAATGTTTTCAGCTTCCCCTCACAAAGCGCCCAGCTCTTGACTCTTGACTTGATTATTGGTCGAGAGTTGTCCAACGGGTTTCATAATATCTGGTGCATTCTACATTTCTGTACTATGTTTTCATGTCTTTCATTTTACGAGTGTCGAGTGTCGGCTGCGTAAATGTGCAGCATTTGATATTATTGAGACTGGGAAAACTGTATTTGTTTGGTGTTCATTCAAACTTTGAGCAGGTTTCGCATCCTTCCCAATTCACAAGTTATTTTCCATTCGTCAATGTCCTTTTTTGACTTTTGTATGCATGCGTCACAGCCAATTTACTCTCTCTCTCTCTCTCTCTCTCTGTCTTTTCTCCTGCTGCTGAAACAAGTTTTGAATTTTGTGAGGTAGCTGAACAATTTTCTGATGGCATTAATTAATTACCACAGAGAGGATAACATTTTATGCATTTTACATGTTGTTTTGTGGCTCGAGTTTGATGTTGTAATTTCCATTTGGCATTTGTCATTGCTCAGTCGTAATTGTACAATATACAATGTCACGTGTTCTGTTGGCGTCTCAGCTGTAAAAATGTGCACCATTTCTGACACTTGCACAATTTCCAAGTCAATGTTCAAGATTCCAAAATCCAAGATTGGTGTGTCAAAAAAGTGTTTGTCAGCATCTCTGCTCTTAAAATTTTTATCCAAGAAAACTACACGTGCATAAATTTTATTCTGTGTCAAGTTTTAATTTTTCACAAGCCATTTAATGTTTATGAGAAAGAAAAGGTAACATTTTGGATGCATCTTTTTTCTTTTTAGTATTTCCCCATGCGGATGGTCAATGGTCAGACAGTCAAAATTAAGTGTTGCAATTGGAAAGTGCTGAAAACGAAAGTGGTAATATTTTAATTTAAAAATTTCTATTTGCTAATTTGCAAAAATTCTAAAAAATCAGGGTGCTCGCTCGAGTTTGTAGTTTTCATTTAATATGATTAGTTGAGTTTGGACGCTCGTTGGATGCCGAGTTCTTTTTCATGCTGCTGCCGCATCACATTTTTTGGAACTTTGCCAACGGCAGTCCGTGGAAAATCTTCTTTGCTCCCGAGAAACTTGATGTAAACGGGAATTTTGGAGCGAGAAATCTAAAGAAAGGAAAAAAAGTTATACAGACATTTTCAAGTGATGAAAGATAAAAGTAAATTGGTTTCAGTTTTCTCCCTGCGGCAAAAACTTTTACCTTTCCCTCGCAAACTGTTTTGACATGATCCGTATCCATGGTGGCGCCCTCTTTTGGGAGAATGCAGGCGGCAAACAACTTGGCCCAGTATCTCGTCCGACACTCCGAAAACATGAATTTCCTGAATTTCGAAATTGTTGTAGAGAAAATCCTCAATTTCCTGTGGGTAAATATTTTCACCTGTACAAGAAAAATTCAAGAATTTTTATTGTTGCTTAAAAAATAAAAGTGGGAGATTTTAGCTACGGTAAATAAAAATTGCGAACCTCCGCGCGAATCAGCATGTCATCAATGCGACCCGCGATAACCAAATGTCCTGACTCCATGAAATACCCAGCGTTGCTGAACACATGAAAAAGTAGTAAGGCATTTTCAATATTTGGAATTTGAATCTATAATCCAGAATACATTTTGGTTGCATAGTTACCCAGTGTGGTACCAGCCGGCTGGATCAATAGCGGTGCGGGTTTTTTCCGGATCCTCCCAATAACCCTGCATAAGAAAAGGACTCCTCCCACAAATTTCACCCTTCGCCCCCAGGGGCACAATTCGCCCATCAGGGTCAATAATCTTGATCTCCACATTTTCAAAAGGGTAGCCCACCGAAGTGAAATCCAGTTCTCGGGGTCTTCTGGGCGAGTTGACGTAAAACAACCTCCCTCGGTCGATGCATATGCAGCCTGTAAATTAAACCGAGTCAATGGCTCTTAGTTTTACGGGCTGATGAATTTCAAATATTTGAGCACCTTGATTGTATAAATATACAATAAATATTGTCAAAAATAATGGGTGCCAATGTAGGAAATGGTGTTGACTTACGATTATTTTTGAAATTCCGTACTTCGATTTCATTTGAACCCACAAACTTTTTATAGCCGATGCCCACCTGTGGTCGCTGATTTTAAGGAAGAGAGGTCAAGGAGGTCAAATCCGAGTGCATCGTGGGTGTTCCGTGAATCCAGGTGCATCTGCAGTTAACAGTCAAAAGTCAGAAGCAAATATCAGGTTGAATTACGGCCATTGTGATCAAAGTGAGTTATGTGCCGCTACTTTTCTTGGGCGGTGATTTTGATGGCGGTTGAGGGGCTAAAAGTGGGCGAAGGAATGACAATGCTACATCCAAAGCAGAGATTATGCAAAATCCCGATGACTAGTCCGTACAAATGAAACAGCGGCAAAGTGAGGCACTGGCGGTCCTAAATAATTTTTTGAATTGTGTATAAAATTACACTCTGGCTCTAGACGCTAGGCTCAAGATTCATGATTCATGATTCAAGTTTTAGCCTGGAAAGAGTTTGCTGTGGACATTTTTGCATTTCTAATGAATACTATTCATTGAATATTGAATAGAGGTTGAGATCCCTAACGAACCAATAAAAAATACGAACCTCCGGAGTATAATCCTCGTATTTTACGACAGGAAAAATCCAGTTAAGTTGAGCATGATGAGAAATCATGACTCCTTTCGGTCGTCCCGTTGTCCCCTGTTTTCAGACAAAAGAACCACAAAAACAATACACAAAAGAACATCAAAATTTTGAAACATGTTCCAAAATTCAAAAATACTAGTTAAAACGCAAAGATTCAAGACTCACGGAAGTGAATAGAATGTGGAGAATGTCATCAGTTTGAACTGTGTCAGCAACTCTTTTCATGTGCTCAAGACTTTTTTCATCTTTTCCCATCACTTGAACCTCCGTCCACAATCGAGTTCCACTGTGAATTAATTAATGTCGATTTATGTTGAAACTTGTTTCTCTTTTTTAGGATTATAAAATGCGTTTATAAATGTTCCGCCTTTGAATTTTTCCAACTAACTCGAGTGCTTTGTTTCCCATGCAAACGATCATGTTGAGATGTGGCGCCGCAGTCGAGTTGATTTTGTTGCTTCCGTTCTCAATTTTGATGTCTGGAATCGCCTCCTTCAGAATTTTGTACAGATTTTGCGTCTTGACCTCTTCGCCCAGCACAACGCATTTTATTGACAAGTAGTTTAACGCGTAGAGCAGCTCGGCCGATTCGTAACCAAAATTCAACGGCAGCTGAAAACATTTTCGTTTTTATTCGTTTTTCCGTTATTTGGATTCTCAAATTCACGTTTAAATTCAATGACTAATTTCAATTTCAACGACTCACAATTATAACGCTAAATTTGGCGGCTGCGAAAAAAGGGACGATCCATCGAAAACTGTTGGCTCCAAAAATCCCGATTCGGTCGTCTTTTCTCAGCCCAATTTCCAAAAGTCCAGCAGCCAAAAAATCAACCTGAAAAACAAAAACCGCTTGGATTATAAAATTGGCGCTGTTTTGATTTTTTGAGTTTTCGAGTTATTTCAAGTTGAGCAGTTGAAAATGTGAGGAGCGTATGATTTTTGCTCTGACCTCGGTTTTAGTTTGAGCAAAAGTCAGCCGCTTGTTCATCGGGACGTCGTATACAAATTCACGAGTTCCCCATGTCTCCGCAGCCTCGTTCACAAGTTGACCTAGGGTCACGGGTCTCAACGGTGCCCCCGGAATATTCACATAACTCAAACCTCGTTCAAAAATTCCCGGTGCTGGATCACTTTTGTAGTCTGCCATTTTTCCGGCTAAAAGAAGAAGCTAAAGTCGGTTCACGTACTTAAAATTTGAAGGGAAGGAGAGAGAAGAGCAAAGTAAATTGTAGAGGTTGAAGTGGATGGATTTGGTTGAGTTGGGAAAATCGTTGTGGTTTTTCCTCATTTGCGAAACAGGTACAAGTTTTTTGTATTTGTAGTTGTTGGACAGTGGAAATCCACTCGGCGTCTCCAGTGTTCAGTGTCCAGTGTGGAGCTAAATTAGAAACATTTACTTACGACTAGGAATAACCTGTCCAGTTGTTTCTGGAATCGTGATTATTTCTGGATAAATATTCATGGCTCACAAGTCACAAGACACTGCGTAAAAGTTACAAGTCCAGTTCTTTCTCGCTTATCGATTCTCGATTCCAGTCCAGTCCAGTCAAAGGCAGGCCGCTGGATTTTTATTTGATTACTTTTAAACACTTTGTATCTCATTCTGATTTTTCTTTGCATCAAAATTACATTCTTGATTCTTGCTTCTTGATTATTGACTCTTGATTGACAGTGATCCGACGAGTTTGGTATCTTGTCTATTGTATTTTTTAAGTTGACACTCGACACGTGTGCTATCAAATATCAGCCATCAAGATTATGTAAGCAACTTGTCGAGTGTCGAGTGTCGAGTTTTTTGTGCGCTGCGTTGCAGCTGTAAAAATGTGCACCATTTCATTTATTCTTGCGACAAGGTTTTTCTTGAGTTTCCTGCCCATTCAAATTTATGAGCAATGAATCTCGCAATGTTCTCGCTCCTCATCACTCCATAACCGCAGCCAGAGTTTTCTGTGCACTGTGCATTGTGCACTGTGCATTTAGATAAGATTAGACTAGATTAGGTTTTCAAGGTTTTAATGTGTCAAAAAACCTCTTTGTAATTCTCGTTCCTTTCTTGAAGAGAAGGGAAAACAATGACAATGGACTGAAATCCAAATCCAAACCATTGACTCCTCAATAAAAACCAAAGTGACAATTGATTACAATCATAATCATTCATTCATAATTAATTTTTTCCAGGAATGATGAATATTTCATTCTGTTTTCTCTTAAGGTTGTTTTTACGATTGTATTAGTTCATTTTTCTTCGTGTGTTGTCTGTTGTCTGTCTGTTAGGAAATTTGAATAATCACATTCATTACCAATTTGCACCTGAGGTTTTTTTTTGCACCATCTCCAAAAACCTGTTGCCCATTCTGTTTCTTCTTGTCCCAGGAATTTACAGCCCGTTGTTGCATTTGTATTATAATTAGGCCATAGTTTTGATGTATCCAGTGACCGAGTATCGAGTGAAGATGAGGATTTATTTTTGACCTCGAATCTGCACATTTGGGATTTTTGTTGAAATAGCTATAATTTTTCTGGTCGGTTGTCCCCTTGGAGTATTTTCTTTATTTGATTAGGATTCGGAATCGGATTCGAATTTGGATTTTGAGGATCAATATCAATATCAACATGTAAATTCAAATTTAGAGATAAATCCTCAGGATGACTTGTTAAATTACAAAACAACAAAATTAATTTTAAATGTTTGTCAGATGAATCTAAAATGTAAATATGTACAGTTTTTAGCACTTTTCTTTACCCAAGTTCATTCAATATGATGGATGATTTAAACATTTGTCATTCGTCATTTGCTACTTTTGGCATTGAATTTAATTTAAAACATGTACAATTTTATTGTTTTATTTGATGTTCAAATCATGCCCCGTTTCCGAACAACGTCCAGGAATACTGCAAAATGCTCCAGACATCCTTGGAGGTCAAAATTAAAACTTAAATGCTGGCCCAATTTTGACATTTGTTTTCATTCTTTGCCCTCTTTGAGTTCATGTTTATTTTTTCAACAAAACCGAAAGTTGGCTGAATTTCAAGTTCCAATGCAGTGGAAATAATTGAAATTGGAAATTTCCAATGGTATTGAAAATTTGAATCAAAATCAGTGATAGTGACACGAAATCCGTATATTTTGGCTACGATATTTTAAGCCCACTCTCAACTCTCCACGACTTTTCGTTGCTTAGATACAGCCAAAATAACAATGACAAATTATTCAACTTTGAAAAGAGCTTTCAAAATGTACTTCAATCACATTTCTCATTCTAATTCCATGAAATTTTGCCCAAACGCTTGCACATTTTGTCATAATCTTTTGAACTTTTTCTAAAAAATGTCAAAACTGTGGACTTTTAATCGGGAGAACAAGTCTTCTGGTGGGATTTGAATGTCTTCCACTCACTACAAATTTTTTTTAATGCTTTCAACCCGTTAATAACTCGGCATTCTGGTTCATATTCCGTCCAGATTTTTTTTGTCAACGAAACTTAGTCTCTAGACTCTGAACTACAATTTGTCTAGTTCATGAATCTTCATTGCTGTTTGGATTGCATCTGTAAATTTACTTTTAAAAAATATCAGCCGTTTCTCTGGATTCTGGATTCTGGACGACAAGCTTGAAACAAGGTTGGGAGCACTCTTTGTTCTTTGCTGTGGACTGTTCTTTGCTGAGGTTAGAGAAAGTGAGACGGGAGATGCTGCTGGAAGCTAGGGCATCGCACGAACCGAAACGAATCGAAATTTGCTACTTTTCGATTCGTTTCGAACTTTTCGAATCGAATTTCGAAGTTTCGAAAAGCTGTGACGTCACATTTCGATTCGATTTCGATTCGTTTCGAAAACTTCGAAATTTCGTTCGATTCTTTCGAAATCCCCGTACTTGTAAGAATTCTCATTTCACCAGTAAAAACGGCAAGTGGCGTTCGACTTCGCACATGTTAATCAATGCACGGGATAACTTTTATAAGTAATTTATAATTGCATCTTCTACAACTTACCACTAAAATGTGTAATTTAATTATATTATGTTGAAGGGGGCGTGACATCCCCTCCCACTCGATTTTTTACAGTAATTTCAGAAATCCAGTTTTTTATGAAGTTGTATAAAATAAAATAAACTTTTTCCAGGTTTAATTTTTATAGGGCACGAAAGGTCAAAATTTAGGTTTAAAAAGTCATACTCGTCGTCAATTCCAAGTGCTAGGAAGTTTGGTAACTCCTTGTCGTGTTTAAAATTGCTTTTGGGAAATGTAAGTTCACTTATGAAATTTTTATTACAAATAATAATAATTTTTTGTTTTAAATATTTAGTGTGTAGCGTGTAACTGTAAGTAAAACTTGTAACAAATTAAAAGCATTGATTTACAACATTAAATATTTAGCATTTAAAATACATAATAGAACAACGAGGAAAATCTTAAGATCCACAATAATTTTAATATACAAGAAAACGAAATTAATATGTAATACGGCTGATGTGTAAATAAAAAAGTCACAAAATAATTTGCCTTCGATTTCTAGTTTCAAAATAATTGAGATGAATAAAAGCTGAAAGTAATGACCACATTTAAATAGTTGTAATCAGTCAGTTGGAAGCGCATAAATAAATAGCCTTTTGAAAATGGCATCAATTTTGTTACCAAGGCTATTTTTTTAA
>JAQGBH010001179.1:0-35836 GCA_034698265.1 Sminthurinus aureus | reverse complement strand
TGCTACTAATGTAGATAACATACAAATGAATTTATTATTGTTATGTATTTTGTTTTACATCATCATTATTTTTGATGAACCCAATGACCCGAAAGGAACAAAATAGAATAAAAAAATCGAAAAATCTGCAATCTTAAAATTGTATAAAAAAAAGCATTAGGTATGTATGTGGTATATTCAAATTAAATCATAATTATGCATTTCCATCACTTTAAACAGTTATTAGTTAATATAAACAATAATTATTATTATTAAACTTTTGAGTTAACAGAGTTGATGTGACTTAGGATTTTAAAATTCAAAATGAAGATGAAACTCTGTCAAGTATCGAGAGTAAGTAATTAATTAATTAGCTTTTTCATATTAAAAGCGTTAATATAATATATATATAACGGCATGTCGTTCAGCCTCATGGAAATGTTAATTTTGACTTGTGGCATTTTACGAAAGGCATACAATCCTGTAACTTTCGTAAGGAGGTCGTATTTTGTATTTGGATACACATGGAAGTCATCGCTGTCATAAAACATGATGTCAATTCTTTGCAATTTCTTCAGATCCAAAATTGACGGATTGGTTCGTATCTTTTTCAAGTCTTTCACTTCCTTTGAACTCTTTTTTAGACGTTTCACTGTAGCTGGTTTCATCCCTGTAAAAGTTGCATCTAAATGTGGGAATAGATTGGGTGAACTTGCTTCTGTGTAAATTTCCAACTCCAAATATTCTAAATTAGTCATTTTCCAAAGAGCAGCTCCAAAGGAAGGGAAATCTTGGATATCGGTCATTGTCAAACGTGTGATGTTGGGAAAAACAGATGGAAATTTATTCATGGCAGCCATCGGGCATTCTGAACATTCATACATAATGAGCTTTTTTACATTTGGAAAAATATCAGTTGACCGGAACATCTCGGGCCATAGCTCTTCAATTTCCATGTACACGTTGGTTAGGTTAGGGAATATTTCAGTAAATTTAAAATCTGGAACAAGTTTTTAAAAGTACTATTATTATTATGAAATTGTGAATATAGTAGTTATAAAAACAGCAAAAAATATATTATATAGTTCTTATTTTAATTTATTATAAAACATTACACATTCATTATATTTTGTGCTTTATATTATACGAAAAAAAATACCTTGAGGGAAAATTGGACGGTTTTCATGCTACATAAAATAAAAGTTTTTTTAATTAGTAAACAATAATAATAATTATTATTATTAATGTTAAATGTTCATGGACAACGTTAGATATTGTAACATATTTGAAATCATACTATACAGTATACAGATATTTCAGATATATATCAGCTAGAATATATTGAATAATAAAGAATCAGCATAGAATCCATGTAAACACAATTTGTCACATACCTGGACAAAAAGACGGAAAGATAAATGAAGATCACGAACTTTCTCCATGATAGGCATCGTTACACTGGACAGCAGAATAGGATCGACGACCTTTAGTTCTTCAATGGATTTACAGTTATTTGACAGGATTTTCTGTTAAAAAAAAATTGATACATAAATATAGAAACATGAACTATTTAGAGGATTTAGCTTTAATTTTAGGATAATGTACACACCTTAGAAAAGGTGTATAATATATATGCATGTTAGTTTACAGTTTACATACATAATATATATATGTAAATTATAATTTAAAAATCCGCCGAGTAAGTGGACAGCAAAGTAATAAGACTATACCTGCATAATTTGAATAAATCTTGGCCAAATTTCTGGATTACGACACGAATATTTGAGTGACATAATAAAGCCTTTCAAAGAGAGTGGAAGTCGACTAAATTTATCAAATAGATTCATTTCTGTATGATCTGGGAGACAATTAAACTCTCTGATGAGGTGAAGTTTTTTCATATTAATAAAATGTTCCAGGTAATTCAATTTTGGATTATCTTTGAACTCAATCTTTTGTAAATTAGGAGCAGCATTGACTATCTCTTCTATCCAACGTCCATCTTGAGGGTCAATTAAGTTTAATTTTAAGGTCTTTAATTTGAGCAATTTATTACATGGATTCGGGTTGTTCTTGTGTTGATTTTTACGTTTTTTTGTGGGGGAAGTAGTAGTAGGAATAGAAGAAGGTTCAGAAACAGTGGTAGGAGGAGGAGGAGGTGGTGGAAACAAACGAGCTTCAGTACTTGTATTATGTCTTGAAATATCATAGAATGTTTTAATATTCAAGTACTCCAGATTTGTCACTTGTTTCAATAATAATTTTCTCAATGTGCTCAATTTTGTATACTGCCTGTCTCCTGAATGCAGATACTATAAAAAATTTAAAATCAAAGTAACACAATAATTATTATTCGTACATAAAACATTTTATGATTTATGACAACATGCTATTATAAAAACTATCAACTTTGTGTTGCGTGAATTTTGAATTTTATTAGAGTTTTAAATAAAAGTTAGGAATATGCATACCAATTTCAAACATTTAATCGAAGCTCCATGCTTAGTGAAAAATTCCATTACATGTCTCTGACCAATGTTTCCCCCATTAAAAACGTACTTACACACTGGAAATTTCCATCTACACAAACAAAAAAGCAAAAAAAATGAACCATTGTAGTAGATAGAACTCATAAAGTTCCATATTCTTCATAAAAAATACCATACAAAAAATGAAATAATAACGATATGAAGTTTAAATCAATAAGAAAAACGTGTGAAATAAAATATATATGTATACTATACTATGATGTGTGTAGCTTACTTTGAATTTTTTAGACAATTATTTAAATCCTCAATACTTTTCATTTCCTCCTTTTCACAATCAACATCATACTCCAAAAAGAATGTTCTTGCTTTGTGATCAAATGTAAAACAGATTTTAAGGTCATCTTGCCGTTTTTGAAGTAGAATAGTAGTTGCAATATCATTCCATTGTGTACATACAAGTCGATTTTTCAATAAATCTAATGAAATTAAGTTTTCAAGTATTCTTGAAAGTATCAAGGGATTTCCTATCGCTTTTTCCATTGGATCTGTCAACTGTACAAAATTATTTCGGTTTTCAAAAATGACAGGTGCTGGGGGTGGACTTGGCAATTCTTCTTCCACAACATTCTTCTTCCTTGAAACTTGCTTAGCCTTCTTATTTTTGATCTGACTTTCATTTTCTTGTCCATCTTTTAATTGTGACGAGGCAAGTCGCTTACTTCTCCGATGCTAAAATAATGGTAAAGACAGACAAAAGACAAAATAATAAACTTATACTATATATATGCAAAATATAGATTCATAAAACTACACACATATTTATGGTGTGTACAAACTTTTAGCACTTTATTATCTCTTCAAAAAGTACAATAATCTATAATATAAGTTCTAATATAAGTACTTTTGAAGCTTTAAAATAATGAACAACAAAAAAATAGTTATTGAAGGAGAATACACAATTGTTTACAAAATACAAAGCAGGACAAAAGAGATTTTGAATTTTGAAAGTATGATAAAAAAATTTTAATTGGCTTTCATAAATACCTGTTCGTCAACCAACATCTTGAAACTCCCTATTTAACTATAGGCATTTAACTTTTAACTACTGTAAACTTTAAAATAAATACTGTCCGTCTGCTGTGATTTTGATGCATAACGCCGTCTCAAGGATGCATGATCCATAAGATGTGATACAATATTTATATGTATTACGTATTACTACATAAAATGTACACACACACATTAGTTCTTTTTGTGTGACGAGAGAGATATTATACTATGATTTTAAAACCATCTAAAATCTTAATTTTGAACGACATTATACGGTAGTTTATGCAAGAATAATGATTCGAGTGCTTATCGTGTTATGCATTTTTATTGGCGAAAAACACACAGACGAATTATTCATGTTTTAGGTGTATAATATATTTTAAGTACCTACGGTTTTGTGGGGAAAAAACCCGTATACTGCTTCTGCAAAATTTATTGCATCATAATATTTTTTTTGTTCAACAATAAAAAGTACACGTATAACATATAACATTATAATAATAATGTAACATGTTTTATGTATATATTATATGTATTTATAGAATAAGATATAGGATACACATGAAAAGATAAATCAAAAATCTATTTTTTAGTTTTGACCCAAAACTATTTTGGGTATAAATACATCTGATAAATATAAAACACATAATAATACATAATATATTATACATTAAACGTATATTATTCAAGTTCTTTAATAATAGTAGTAGGAGTAGTATCCTCTCTATTATCATTATTAGGATTATTATTTTGTAACTGTTCTCCTCTATCTATTGGATTTAAAACTAGTCTAGATACATACATGGGACCAAAATTTGATACCACATTAGGTTCAATTAAAACACCAAATTTAGTTCTAGACATATGAAAAAATCCAGCTTTTTGAAATGGATAAAGTGCATTCCATAAACCAATTAAATCTACATGCATTCCAGCAATTTCTGTTTCTCTCAAAGCTGCTCCTACGGCTCCATCATTTTCAATAGGACTCATTGTACATGTAGAATATACACAAGAACTTCCCTGTTCTGGTTTTAGACTTTTAAAGGCACTGAGTAAAATTAGTTTTTGAACTGTGACTAGACTCAGACGTTCTTTTAATCTTACTGTTTTAAATATATTATTATCTGAAACAGTACAGGAAGATCTATCTTGAGAACATGGGACATCAGCTAAAACTCTGTCAAATTGTTTATCTGCATAATTTGTTGCATTACAACGAGTGTATTCTACATTTTCAGGCTGGTCTGTTCCAGTAAACTCTTTAAAAAGTCTCCGAACTCTCGAGAGTCGTCCAGAATCAACATCATTACAAACTGTATGGGATGGACATGTTGTCATGAGGGAGAGGAGAGATTTGGTTCCAGGCCCACTACATAAATCAAGAAGTGTAACGTCCGGTCTCAAATCTAAAGCAATTACGGGGGCGAGTGAAGCTCCATTTATACAAATGAATTCCCGTAAACCTATATTACAATAATGTATCAAACAACAAAAAATATATTATACATGTGTGATGAGAATTATTTATTGTACAGAATAAAAAAATAAGATTATTTTGTAAAAATGATAAAGTATAAAGTATTTACATATAACATAATATAATATATAATCCATTTTCACTTTCAGATACTACTGTACAAAACTTTGTACATTATACATTACATGTATTTTAAAATTTTACCTGTCTTGGCATTTCTTTTAGCAGAAGGAAAAATGGATGGGTTTCCTGGTTCAAATGTATATGGTTTTAGTAGTGGAGGAAATTTTAATTTAGTAAATGTATTTTTTGTTGTAAATTCATAGGACTCATTCCCAGTAACATTTGGATCCGCATAGACAGAATAATATTCAGACTCAAACAAAAACTCATCTGTTCCTTTCAAACGAATGTCCATAATGTAATCCTGTGATGCTATATATAATATTTACAACAAAAAAACCAGGTATAAAACAATAAATTCATGAAATCATGCATTACTTGTGTACACTATGATCAACTTAGATATTAGATGAAAAAATATATAAAAAACACATGTATACCTTCCCGAACGTCTCCAATGATTCGACTGTCTCCCATTTCTACCACTTTATCTCTTCCCGGAACAAGACTTTCCAACTTTTGTTGAGGTGCATTTTGATATAAAACTTCCATTTCTTCTGCATGTTTCGTCGCTGCAATTTTACTAAGTTGTTCATCCATGGTTTTTAATCTCGCCCGTTCAGCTACAAGATCAATAACTTGCTTTTCTTTTATATTATTTGTAGCTGTCCAAATCTGCTCTAGATTAAATCCACCTAATGATTCTAATGACTCTCCAATTCGCTGAACATCACCCGTAAACACATTAGGAATTGCTAGATATTTTGGATCACAAAGTAGTGCTAAAAAAGAATCAGAAAAAAATATTCATCCAAAAAATGATTACTAAATGTATCCAATACCCAATACTTTTTAATACTATACATAACATAATATGTATATGCATTTATACAGAAATCATAATAAATTATGTTTCATTTTACCTAATCTAAGTGATGGCCATTTATTCTTGAATACAGATGCATAAAAGTCATCATAATGCTCCAATGCCCTGTCAACATTTGTTTTTGCCTTTTCCGTTACTGCCTATTTTTATAAATATAAGAAAGTACAACAAACTGTCATTATAAGAACATGTCAAATGTTAACACATCATTAATTAATTATTATTGTCAAGATCATCGCACACGTGTGAATCAACTGACTTTTGATCTACAATTTACAATGAAACAAGACTTACCCAATGGACTTTTTTACCATAATTTTTTTGAGAACAACAAAGTTTTCGTATATTAACTAATTGTCTTTCTATTAATCTAGGTGTTTTCTCTAAAACTGTATTCATTTTTACTAAATAACCTTAGAATTTAACTATATTTAACTATGATTTTAGCCATTAGCCATTAGTGCAAAAAGTCGATATTTGTAATGCCGTTTCATGAATCATGGATTTCTGTTAGTTTTTCATTTAGTTCAACACGCGAAACGTGATGGTTTTTTTTGCAAAAAACATGTAGAGGTTGTGTACGTGTATATAGTGTGTAGCAGTTTTCTCATCAGTGATTTTGATTTCATATATGTTTTATGTTAATCAGTTATATTTTATTGTTCTAAGTATGCCTTGATACAATTTTATTCACCAATTCCAATCAATAATGAAAGATCTGCAACATGTAATGACAAAAGATGTGCGATGTACACACATGTCTGGACAGGATACGACAAGTACAGTCAAGTTGGGCTTAGTTAGTGTTATGGGCTTATTTAAGAAATGAGCTTATTCAATGACAAGTACTTCACAAAACACGCTATTTCTTGCTGGCTCAACATAATTGAAATTTTATTTTTTATTTCTTGTCGTCAAATAAAGTGGAAAAGGGGGGTTTAAAAAGGTAAATTATTCACTATATATATATTATTTCTGATTTCATATTTGTATTTTGTATTGCCAAAAACAAAACTTACTATTCGCATAAAACATAAAACTAGAGTTAAAATAGAGTTGAAATAGAAAATGATAATTACTAGACCATGTTTTGTAGGTAAATCATTTTTTTGAAGTGCTGTCAATCCATATTTTAGCTATAATTTAGTACAATATAATATTATGGTATACTAGTTATTAGTAATGCTTTATTATGGTCAAAATTTTTAATCTAAAATATATTACACAAAATGTGAATTATATTTCTTGTTTAATTTGTACATTTTGATAGGTCGACTATACATTTTTGTGAATAAAAAGATGACTCGCTATCAACAACGAGATTTCTCTCGAAATATCAGTCAGTTTGCGGAAAAATTAGCCTTGTCCAGAAAAGGGTATCGCTCTTCTCAATCCTCTGTAGACACTACAATGTCTCAACAATCTTTACCCTGCAAAACAAAAGAAACGGCTCAAAGATTTGGAGGACGAAATTCTCGCAAATTTCAATGCAACAACTTTTTAGCCAAGAGAACTTGCAAAAAATCTGATCTTACAAGTGCTACTGGAGGAATCAAGAAACCTCATCGTTACCGTCCAGGAGCTGTGGCTCTCCGGGAAATTCGTCGGTATCAAAAATCCCCAAAGCTTTTGATCCCTAAATTGCCATTCCAACGGCTTGTTCGTGAAATTGCACAAGATTGCACAAATACAGGTGTAAATTTCAAGTCTTCAGCAATAGAAGCACTACAGGTAGTTATCAGCTATCTATCTTTTGTTATGAAAATATATTATGCTTAATAATTATTGTAAAAAATAAAATATAATCATTATAAATCTTTGTTTATTTGTGTCAATTTTTATAAAAGGGCCTCATTAGTTTAAAATCATGTTGCAAAACTGAATAAAATCTATTTACTTTTCCCATTTGTTTACACACAGGAAGCAGCTGAAAAATACACAGTGGACTTCATTCAAGATGCAAACCTTTTTGCCATGCATGCTGGACGAGTTACTATCGGGCTGAAAGATATGAAACTTGCCAAACGAATTTTTACAAGAAAATGAACAAAAATGGTAGTAAAAAATAGTAAGTAATATCATTTTTTTTGAGTAATATATATATTTAGTTTTTTTCTCATTTGAAACTTTTTTTTCAACCTATAAAACATATTATAACGATGTAGCAAAAAAGAGTAGTTTTGCATATATATAATATATAATATATATTCGTTGGAAAACAATCTAATGATGCAATGTTTTTTTTGTGAAATACAAATCTATAGATTCCGTCTTTGATCCTGTTCCTTGTAAGCACGTTGAAATATACATACATTGCATGATTTTTGCCTAATCTTTCCTTTTATTATTAATGGACTTTTCCAATCAATCTAACAACTTCATTATTCAATGAATTAAATTCATATAATATCCTATTATTATGATATCATGAAAAGAGCACTATATCTAGGGTATAGTACACTTTCTAATTTGAAGTAATATCTAGAATAAATGTGTATGTCACAAATGACAAAAACGATATGTGTGAATAGTATAGATATGCGTTAAGAAACTCGATACATAATCGAGGGTATATCTTTATTCAACTTTTCCATAATAATATATCATGTATTATAATAACTTACGTTTTGGATACATATAAATGTTTTATATATGTCTCGATTATTTGATTCAGTCGCTTTTGTAGGAATATTCTGTGTGTAACTATATTATAACAATGTTTTTTTTTTTGCATGTTCTCTACACATAATTTCGGTCGTACGCATACTTACTCTCATTTTATCTATATTCTTGTCTTTGACTATAATATTATTATTATTATTATTTTAGTATGTATTGTGTATAAATTAACATAAACGCATATTTAATATTATACTTTTACATTATGAACTAATGAAAAAGCTTCCACACTGATGGACAACAATATAATTCAGAATTCCATAAGATTGTAAATTTTTATCATAAAATGTATAATAATATAGTATTAATCATTAGATTATGTAAAAATCATTTAACTACTCCAGTTAAGGCAATGATATATTATTATTGTAAACAAAAGCTTCTTCTTACAACTATATAGAGTATACAGAGTCTCGCGAGCGATAACAAGATTATATATTATACATATTTTAATATTACATAACATAATACGCTCCGAAACTTACTACTTTTTTAGGTATATAACTTCTATTTCTATAATATCATTTATTATCTATCTATACATAAAATGGTAGTCCAATCATTTTTATAGTACAATATGTTTACAAAAATGATGTAAAAATTATCATTATTATTATTATAAACTATATAATAATATACTTGATTTGGTTATATGTTACACACAAAATTGACTACTCTGACTATATCATAATATTTTGTATCGTTTAAATTTCCTATGTATCAACCAATAAGAACAACATTAGTTTTTATCTTAAAGTATATATTAGATATAAGATATAATATTCTAATAATAGCTCTCATTTTAATTCATAATAATTAGCAAGAAAACATCAATATATGTGACAAATGAGAGTCAGCAACAACAGTAAATAATTATTAAGTCGAAGAAGCGATACAAATATATTGCATAATATATTATATTGATAATTGATGTAATTCTAACAAAAGTACAATATCTATAATATTTTACTATAAGTACACTCTGTATAGCTACTGTATAGCGATGGTAAAAAATTATCCTTTTCCACACCATTCATATCTATATCCATAATAATTTTATAAAGACACATAAAAATGACAACAAACCGTGCTACTGTTATATATAATACAAGTGATGGCTCATAATTTATAAAACTACATAATAATATATGAGTTAGAAATTCTATAAACAAATATATAGTACATGTTTTTATAGTTTATAAAATGTCATTGCACGTTTCGCAAAAATGTCGATCCCTTTTATCTATCTATTAGAATATTTTTAAAGAGGAATATAATAATGTATGACTTGTAATATATTCGTACGTATATGTACAAACATTTTAAAATGGTGATGAATGATGACAATACAATTGTACCAGGGTGTAGTTTATATTATACATAAATATCTTACGTAAGCACGATTTCTAAAAAGCCTTTTTGGCATATGGTTTTTGGTTTCATTGACAAAACTTCAACAATCTGTTGGTATATTTTATATTCACTAAATTCATAATAACCACATTATCTATATACATAATCATATTATTATTATTATGTTAGTAGTACCTGGTATAGTATGTTATAGCTTATTATAGCGTTTACATTTTTGACGACATTTTGAATAATAATTTGAATGACAAAGTGGAATCCACTTTTATATAATATTATATAATATACATATGTACAACATATTATGAAAAAACTTGAGACACCGATATATATTATTATTACACATTACAAGGAACAAGAATCATCGTTAAGTATAGAGAATTATTATTATTATTACAGTTTAACATTGTGAACCTTTTGAATTCATGTTCTGAATTAACCAGAATCCAGAAATAAATAACGGTGGAAAGTGGAAACCAACAATAAGATAATATGTATATACTGTACTTCCTTCCTCTCTAATACGCATAATGCATAATGTTATACATATACATTTTAGTCTTTTGTTTTACTATTTACATTGTTTTTAGAGTGATAGTTCTTAATCATTATTAAGCATAATCATAATATATACTGACGACGTTTTTTGGAAGGTATAATAATAACTTTAAAATTTTCAACAGCAATAATAATTCTTTTTTAAGAATTGAGGAGCTTGGGACACGACAAAACGTACATTTTGAATCCCAAGGGCCTCAATTTTCATTGGCCAAATGTAAAAAAAAAAACAAAAATTTAGAGTTAAAAAGTTGTAAAAAATAATAATAATGTCCAATAACAAATTATACAAGACAACACGTACTCCTAAATGAATATAGCTAAATAAAAGATACACAATAACTATATAAAGATGACAAAATTCGGAAACTCACTATTCACTATTTGATGTTTGTGTGTTGTTTCTGTAGTGGTGGTGTAGTATAGTTGAAATTGATTCATTTTAGCTTGTAGTTTTGGTCACTGCTTTTATAAATTTACTTTCTCACTTGTGTTTTTTTTGTTTCAACTCCAATAAATAACTTAATAAACGTTACACGTTTGAACAAGCACTTTTCCCTTTCCCCCACAATATTATAAAAAAACGTCAAAAGCACAGCATTATTGAAATATTATAGTTTTGAGACATTTTGAATCAAAAGTTGTATGATGTATAGTGTCGAGCTTGTCTGGTCGAAGCTTGATGATGTTTTGGTTGATGGTGACGTTGAAATAGCGATTTACCCCCTCAATTTTTTTTTATAAAATCAAACTTGTAAGAACGTTTTCTATTTTCTACTTATTCTAGTATAAATAATCATAAATGATAAATACATTGATTGATAGTTTTGATCCCTAAAAAATAAGAAAAATATAATAATTATGTACTGCTTCTTATTTCTCACATATTGTTAATTTTGGATACAAAATGTCTTTATAAGTTGATTCCGTGTGGATGAGGGATAGGCGAAGATGTAGAATTTGGTAATGGTCCACGATTATTATTATTATTATTATTTCTTAGATGATGTTGATTTGACCTATTATCTCGATCACTTCTATTATCATTATCATTCATCCAATTATCTCTAGATCCAGGACGCATATGATCTAGTGGAGAAGTAGAACGTGAGGAATAATTAGAATAATGATGATCATGAGGTGGTGCGATGGGTGAACCTGGACCATCATCTCCATAACTATTATACGGTGGAGTTGTAGAGATTCGCCCTAGATCAAATTTAATTAAATTATTAATTAAATTAAATATTGTACGATTAGCATGTTAAATATCATCACGTACAATAAAATAATGTTGCAACAATGAACAAATAGTTGAATAAAATGCATTATATTACAATTTATACCATATACATTCTTGCCTTTTGTTTTTGTAATTTAACAAATTATAACAAAAAAAGAAATATAAAACAACAAATAAAAATATTTTAATTTAGATTTCCAAAAAAATCAAAAAGAGCAAAAAGTAAAGATTGATAATCGACTTCTCACCTAGTGGTGGTGGTCGATTTAAATTTCCAATATTATCAGCAGCTCCTAAAGGTAATGGAGGAAGCGGATCTAGCAATTCGCCCATTCCAAAATAGGAAGGCATATTCATACTCATTGGAGGAAGGTCATCCGGTAAAGGAGGAAGTGGTTGCATATCAAGACTTGAATATAAAGGCACATCTCCTCCTGCTGCTACAAGACACATACATACATACATTGAAGCATTTTGATTACTTTATGAATACTTGCACCTTGTATTTATTTTAATTTATTTCAATTCAGTTTAATATACTGATGTTTGTTTGTTTTTTTTGCTTACTTTCTTCTCCTTGTCTCACAACAGAAGCTAATTTCTGTCTTAATAACTCTGCTTCCTTTCGGGCTTCATTAATTTTCCTCTCAGATTGACACATTTGAAGCTTTAGACAAAAAATAATCCATTTATGTATTATTCATTGCTTGTTGCATTTTTTTATAAATACATATCACTTTAATATTTAATATTATATAAAAAAAACAAAAGAGTTCAATCGTATTTTGGTATGGATATGAAATATGTATAGACTATTTCAAATAGGAAAAAAGTATAATAAAAAATATTTTCTCACGAAATTATCTCCAATTCTGCCTTCTAAATTCCTAATTTCATTTCTATTAGCAGTTTTAATTTCTTCAATTTCTGCTTTGAGAGCTTCAATCGTTGCCTGCAACTGTTTGATTTCATCATCCTTTTCATGAATAAGTTTAATGAGTTCACTCTCATCCTTTCCTCGAATATTTCTTTCCGTTTCATATTTTTCTACTGTAGCTCGAAGTTCCTCTTCTTGTTTTTTAAACCATGACTCTAGAACTTCTAAACGATTCTCTGCTGATTCTTTATCTGTTTTAACTGTGGTAAGCTCTGATTTGGTCTCATCATAATTTCCTACATAAAAAAATGTAAAAAGGAAAAACATTAACAATGCATTTAAATATTGTAAAAAATACAAGTTGGAAGATTATGTACATGAGATTGTTTTGTACAATGAAATGTAATACAGAAATTTTTAATTTAAAAAAATAATTATAATGCATACTTGAAAGACTTGAAATTTCAATTGACATGGTTTCGACCCGTTTTCTCAGAGTATTAGATTCTTCTTCAGCAGTAATAGTACGTGCTTTGGCTTCAGCAATTTCAATAAGAGGAGAATCCTCACCAAGTGTTTCTTTTAGAGCTAATAGTTCATTCTCTTTACTCGTTACTTCTTCACTCAATTCACTTGCAGTTTTCTCATACTGTTCACAAATACTCTTGACAGTTCCAAGTTCCTCTTTTATACTCTCAATTTCAGCACGGAGAGTCGTAATTGTTTCTTCAGATTCATGACGAAGTTCGGCTTCATTCAAAGTTTTAGTTTTGGCAAGTTCTAACGTTGTTTCAGATTTTTTGAGTAATTTACCAAGTGTTTCCTTCTCATGAGTAGCTTGTTCTAATTGTTCTGTCATAAATTGAGCTTCTGAACGTGCATCCTCTAATTCAGCAACATTATTTTTAAGGGCTTCTTGAAGATCACGAATGTTAAGGTGAAGAGCATCTCTTTCAGCAATTGCCTATATTTAATACAGGAATAATAATGATTATTATTATAACAATATTAAAAAAACAAATAAAATCAAAAGGTATTATTATCTAGAATGTAGAATTTTATAATAATATTATGTACATATGTTGCACTTTACTAAAAAAACGTTTTGAAAAAAGTAAGTATAGTTCAAAGTTCAAGTAAAAAATTATACATTACCTCATCTTTCTTTTTTCTCGTACCCTCCATAACACCCTCAAAATTAGTAGCAGCTCTGGATGTGACTTTCAATTCCTTTTGTAATAATTTGATTTGTTCCTTTTGTTTACTCAATAATTTATTTGCTACTACCAATTCATTTTCTAGCTGTTCAATCCTCTTTTGTTTCTCATCATGAGCAAGAGCTTTCTTCTTATATCCTTCAAATTCCTCCAATTGAATTTCATATGCTGTCTTGGATTTCCACAAAGAATTACTCAACTCCTCAACTTGTTTTTTTAATGGTCGCATCGCAAGGACTGTCTCAATGAAGAAATATGGAACACAAATGGAAACTAGAGTAAGTGCAATAATACCTGTAAAAATCTGAGCATCATTTACATCCAGAATAGAATCTTGTAAAGCTTCTGGAAGGAAACTTAAAAGTGTAGCACTCAAATGACGAATCACAGTTACAATGGAAGAAGATGAAGTTGTATTATATTTTTTAAAATCATGATGATGATGGTGGTGATGATGATGATGATGTCCTTCTTCTTGTTCATGTGAATGATCATGTGTATGATCGTGTGAAGAGGAAGAAGAGACTTCTTCTTGTTGTACACTTTCAACAGTGGGAGAAGGTGGAGGAAATGTTTCTTTACGTTTCTTAACATTTTCAAATGTAACTTGCTGTTCAACTTTTACTCGAGGTTCAGGTTCTATATCAGATTGTATTGTTGGTGGTGGTGTAGGTGGTATTTCTGGAATTAAAATCTCTGGTTCTTTTCCAACTCCAGTTTCTAAATTCACATTTGTAAATGGTTCATTGGCACTTTCCGACAAACTTGGTATAGTTGCTAATTCCGGCTCAGAAGAAGAAGGGGATTGATTATTATTATAATTTGTATTTGTATTATCAATAATTTGAGTTGGTTCTGGTTCAGCAACTGACTCTATCGTAGGAGGAGCCGTTTCAACAGAAGCTTTGACAATTTGTGGATCTATTTCTTGTTGTACAACATTATCATCAATAGTACTACTACTAGCATTTGATTCTTTTTCTTCTTCTTCTACGACGGAATTACTATTGTTATCATCATCATCAGCAGCAGGATCACTATCTCTTGGTAAACCACTAATAAAATCTTCAGATGGGGCTTCTGTTGCTGTTGGCTCTTCAATTTTATTTTCATTTTCATGATTTATGATTTCTGCTGCTTCAGTTGTTTCTTCAATAACTACTGGAATTTCTGTGGTATCAACTTTAGGCTCTTCTTGTTCCTGTTGTTCTTCTTCTACTTGGGATGTCGGCACCGATGATTCTTTAGGTAATTCTGGTTGAGTTTCCTCTGCTTGTTCCTGTTGTTCTTTTTGAGGTTCCCCTGATACTTGTTCAACCCCTTCCGGTACAATAGGAGATTCTTTTTCGGTTGATTCTTGTGACTCTACATTAGTATTTTCAGCACCATCATTATTTTCAATATTTTCAACATTTTCACCAGCTTTTTCACTTTCAACTTGAGCTGCACCTGAATCTTGATTTTCATTTGAATCTAAGGATCGCTTCAATCTTGGATTTTCTTCACCTTGTCCTTGTGGTTCAGCAGATTTTAATTTTGGTTCTAAACTAGACCATGCTCTTCGTCTACCCGGACTTTCAACAGCATCAACATTATTTTCTTCATTAAACCATGAAGCTTCTTCTTTTGGCTTATCAACACTATCTTCTTCAGTATTGGTAGTTGTAATATTTTCATTTCCATCTTGTAAATCGTCTGGTAATAAATTAGACATAATTTTAGTACTAAATGAATTTATAGCTGAGAAAATTCCAGAAGGTTCAATTTTTTCAGGTTCAGGTTCAGATTCGGAGGCAGAGGGTTGTTGTTCTGCTGATACTGTCTCTGCTGGTGTTTCATTTGGCTTCTCCTCTTCCTTTTGTTGCTCCTCAATAGATTTCACTTCATTTTTATTAGATTCTTCTTGTACATGTTCATGAGCCGCTGCTTCCTTTTCTTCTTCGCCTTCTTCCGGTTCCGGTTCAAATAGGAAGGCTTCTTCTAATTCGATAGAGGGTTTTGGAATTGTATGACTATCACTACTACTACTACTTTCTTTTACATCTTCTATTGGTTTTTCGTTTTTCTGTTGTTGTTCTTCTTCTTGTGATGATTTTACTTCAGGATTTAATTCTTGAGTAGAAGGTTCATTTACATCTTGATCTACATCAGATGAAGATGAAGAGGAGGACGAAGAGGAGGAGGATGTAGAGGATACAACAGATACAATTTCCTCATTTTCTTTTTGTGCTAAAGATTCTTCTTCTGAGTTTTGGGTAGTTTCAACTTTAGGTTCTGAAGATGGTGGTGGTGGTGGTGCCTGTTCTGTTTCTTGAGGAGGAGGGGGTACAACAGATTCGGATTTATTACTATCAACTTGATTTAATACTGAATCTTGAGCAGCATTCTGTTGTGATTCTAATTCTACTTGTTGCGTTTCATTCGTATTTTCTTTTTCTTGTTCCAATTCCCTCTTTTGAGCTATCTCATCTCCTAGGGCATTAAGAGCGTCACTCTCGTTTTTCTGTATAGGATAAATAGTAAAAATTGGTGAACTGTTTGGACTTTCAGAGAAATTAGGAGAAGATGAAGAGATATGATATGAAGGTTCTTTAGATAAAATTTCATGCTTATTGTCATTTTCATTTTTTGGACTTTTATATTTTGCATTTGTATTCGTATCTCTATTTCTATTTGAATGTTCATTTTGTTCATGTTCATGAATTTGATTTGAATTAGTAGTAGTTGAAGTCTTCTCTACCTTTTCAATCGATTCTACTTCTTCTGCGTCTTCTTGTGTCGGTTGTTGGTCTGATGGTGGTGGTGGTTGCTCTTCCTCGCCATTCTGTTCTTTTTCCGGTATGGCTACTACTTCGTCTGCACTCTCTTGTTCTTTCCAAACGGGCAGATCATCCAAGGGGAATTGATATTTGTTTACCACTTTGTGAATTTTATGCTCTCGTACCATACTTTTTGGAACCAAACCGACTCTCCCTCGACACTATTTAGAAATTTTTAAATATGTTTAAATATTATTTGAAAAGGTAAAATAATACAGTAAAATATGAAAAATCTAATAAATGTGTGCACATTATTACAATACAAAATCTCAATAAAGAAAACGTAATATCATGTTTCATCATGTCATATAATATATAATATATATTCTGAAAAATTGTGTAAATACTTCTGCCACCCAATCTCCAAGTCCATCTTTCCTCTCTTCAGATGGTTTACTTAAAATTTTGATATCATCATTTCGTCCAAAGGATATATGTCTATTTGTAGGAGCACTGTAAACTTGAAGGGTTTTGCCTGTAGAAATCGGTTCTGTAAGAAAAAAAATACAATCAACAAAATCATTACAAGAATAATGACATATTATTTTTATAGTATCATATAATGATAATAATTATTAATTATTATGATGGTGAAATTTATTTTATTTGCAAAAAATTATTATTGTACATTTTTCCTTTTATGAAAGTTCAAAAAATATTCTATTTGAACAACATTCTTTATAACATATTTTATTCTTTTTATCTACTCATCTGACAGAACAAAGGTGAAAGGTCAAGTATTTATATTTTTCCTCGTCATTCATTCAAATGAAACATAAAATGGAATATACATAATACATTTATCATTTACCACAGAGAGAGAACTTGATTTCACTGTGTGATATGTACATCTGTATCAAACTCTTTTACTTTACTGAATAGTAAACTATGTAGGATTAAATCATAAATCATCCTCGTACTTATCTATCATCTTGCTAATGGAAGTAATGCATTAAATTTATACATCAAATACTCACACAAATGAATACTACAATTTAAAACATGGATGAAACATGACTTTAATTGAAGGTTAAAATGTGAATGAGGACTAATTTTTACACCTTGAAATTTGAAATGTTTCTAAAAAAAGTTGTTTTAAATGAAAACGCATATAAAATTGAAACCGCTACATAATTAATAGCGTAATTAAAATTACAATAATTATTTCTGGCTCTTATTCCGTATTCCAGGTTTCAAAGCATAGTAACAGCCAAATTTAGAATGTAGACTAATTTATCATTTAGTCTGTTCCTATAGTTGAATCATTTTGACTATTGACTTTGCAATTAAGTGAGTTGCTCAATTTGCAGCGTAAAGTGTAAACCATTTATTAATTATTTGTGTATCTATCTGAAAAACAAAAGGTAAAAGGTGAACATGTAACATGTATTATCAATTACCAAAATACAAAATACCTTGTTTGAAAATTAAGATATATGACATACGACTAATGTATAAAAGTAGAGGTAGAAATAATTTAACCTTGCTATTTGCTATGTATTTAGCATATTTATTTAACATTAGAAAAAACTCAATCTGTCACTTTGAAAGGGAGAGAGACCACATACCACATACAACATATATACACATTACAAGGCAAAAACAGACCGTCTAAAATTGGAAGAATGTACAATGATAATAGGAATATAATTTTGTATGTTTCAAAGATACTTACCTTTACAATCCCAATCACTACAATAAAACAAATTAGCTTTCACTGATGATAGAATAATTAACTGTAAAATTAAGAAAAATGAAGAATTCATTTTGCTACTTAAACCAGAACATCATCAAACTTATAAAGTTGAATTGGACTGAAATACGTGGACGTATTCACGTGATCGTTTCTCTTTTTGTATGCAGAGAGGCGCAATTTGTTACTGTCAATTTGTAGAATTTGGAATTGTACATCTCTAGTGCGGCGAGTCTCTAGAATCCAAAATTGTGCAACTCATATAGTTCGTATTTAATGAACAAAGGATAAAAACGTAGGTTTACTACTAATTATTGGATAATTGATCATTTATTTTAGAAAAGTTGACATTTTAAATTTTTCCACTGAATCATGAGCTCGTATGGGGCAGATGTGTAGTCTGAAAATATTGAAAACATCTCGAATCTTGAATATAATGTTTTATTTGGTCTTGGAACTTGGAACAAATAACAACATGCTAAAAATGTTAAAATATTACGAATCGAAACATGTTATGACATCAAATAACTTTTGAAATTATCATCATGGTTTAGACTTTAGACAACTTGTTCACCTCTGTGATTTTAATAAACAATACATTTCTTATGTGGACAGACATGTCACAAGTAAGTTTTTTATGATTTCGAACTCTTTTAATATTTTGTTTGAAATGTTAAACGTTAGGTGTAATAAAATAAATTATTTGTACAAAAAAATTATGAAATAAATACATGTAATATCATGTGGTCAGTGATATCGGTTAAATCGATATTTTCTAGAGTGGAGAATGACTCCTTCATCTTCAATATGTTTTATGAGCATGGAAATCATGGAAATTGTAGCTCCATTATAAAAGCAGGAGAAGAAACCGATGAATCCGGCAGCGATTTTCCCCCCTTCTGGAGAACTGATGATCCATGTGATGAAGATGAAAATCCGAGTGATTAATAGGAATTTTGAGATGATTCTCCATCTTTGAAGAGTTTTGTGATCTCTCTAGAAAAAAAATATTTGCACATAAAATTCATAATATTTTAGTCTTTAGTGTGGTTTATATAGTTTCAATTTCAGCTTGTAAAAGATAAAAGACCACGGAACATTTATTATAAATGAATCAATGAATTGAATTTTACTTACCCTTTGAGCCCCGTCAAGTAAAATGAGAGCAAGAATAAATGTACCGATGGCGTATAAAATTGAGACGGAAATCACGAGGAAATGAAACCAACCTAAAAATTATTTCAACAAGTTGTAATGAATGCGTGTATTTTAGATTTAATATGCTAGAATAGAAATGGAATATGGAATAATACATATGTACATACTGAACATTTTTCTCACCTGTGGCTTTCCACATGCATTTGTAATGACGAGAATAATATGAAATTGCATCTTGGCTGAAAATTGAATCGACGACATGAGGAAAATCACCACTCAGAATCTTCCACAAGAAAATAAAACCAAAGAAACTGGATACAGCGATTACCTGAAAACAATTAAACACCGTTTGAGTTTAAAATTGTGTACTTGATGTGTTTGTTTAGCATGTAACTACGTTGTTAACTATCAATTAAAATAAAAATTGAATTGATTGCATATCCGTTAATTTCATGTCTAATGGGCTTTCTGTCACAATTGTAGAACTAAAATTACAATGCAACACGATAGAAGCTCAAAGTGTCAAAAAATGAGAAACGGCGTCAAATTCATGCAAACATTTTTATTCGTTTCGTAATTTCTTTGTACAGTTTTGGCTCATGTTATTGTGTATTGTGTACTTTGTTTCTTCAAGTTTCACTTGTACTTGATCTTAACCTTTAAAAATTGCCATTGCATAAATCACCAAATAGTACATACAGCGAGAATAAGGAATAGCATTATGTCATGTTGTCTGTTTTCTGTCCTATGTCTTATGACTTACAATATCAGCGTAGGCGATCCATTTGGCCAGAGTCTGAGATGAGTAGCCGCAAGGAAGATCAACACACATCCTTTTTCACTCGGCTCTTAATTATTATTGTCTATTTTATTCATGAGTTTTATTCATCGAAATTCAGAAAATCGGTTCATTTCTTAGTTCTTCAATTTATTTAGTATACTTTTGATTTTTCACATGTAAAACTGTATCATTTTCCATTTCCCTTCTTGGTATTGAGTTCTGTAAAAGCACTGAAATATGAAATCCACACAGTACAGGAAAAGAGTTCTTGAGACAGAAAAATGATTGACAGTACACACAAAAATTGAATAAAATACACACACACAAGTACACTCAAGAAAAACTCAAACGTTACATTTTTATTCCCCGATTTATTATTGTGTATTGTCCGTAGAAATTATCCTGGTAACTTCTGTTCTTTGTATAAATCGTGAATGAATCCTCTCTCTTGCACAAATGAACTATCAACGCTGACTAAAAGTAAAATTTCTCCGTGTCTCTTTGTGTGTGTTTTTATTCTGACTGTTGAACTCATATGAATTTTTTTGGGAGTTGATATTGGCCTTTAGAACTCACATTTTTTGGCACACGCACTCGCACACTCAAAACTCAAAATACATTAAAAAACATTTTCTCACTTTCCAATCGCAATTCTCTGGCCGTTTCATCCACCAACACAAAATAAATTGTACCTCTTGAGTCTTTTTGAGTCTTGAGAATCTCCCTTTACGAATGATTTTTGCATGTGGGAATCTGAATATAAATAACACACGCATAAGTAAATTATTTTGACTGCACACTTTGAGATGAACTTTACACACAGAACACAAAATGTTATGTCTGTGTTTCTGTGTGTGTGGATATTTTTGCAATGTAAATCCGTGTGCTTTTAGTCTGTAGTCTTTAGCGTCTATTACAACGTTTTACATGTTATGCAAAGAACAAGACTGAAGAAGACGGCAATATTATAAGGATAACATCTATACATAGGTAATTCGTGTGTGGGATGCGTTTAAAATTTATAGTCTGCATTCTGCATGTAAATAAATACACAGCCAAATAAACAACAGGGTTCAAAAGCACAGTGTTGAATGAAGCAAAAAGAATTTAAAGTTGTAACAACTACAATAAAAAAAACTTCTAAACGTTTTTCAAGTGATAAAACTGAACAATGTCCATACGTATTAACGCAGTTTCATGACAGATTACATCATTGAAAGACGGCGTCATTTATTAGATGACAAAGAGAGAACAGAAATTATGCAGAATGAAAAACTGTACTGCTAAATACAGAAAATGCACACACGCATCATTTTATTTTCATTTGTTTTTGGTTGAGAATAAAATGTATGACTCATGAATTACTGTATTCTCAAATTCTCAAATATATGCAAATAAAACGACTAGTAAATAACTGATGATTGAGAAGGGAAAACATAATCGTTTGTTTGTTTATTCAATCAACTTGATTTGGTCTTTTGCTGTCTCCACCTGAAAACCCGTAACAAACGGAAAACGACTGTTTTTTTACACAGTCACATCCTTCCAATTCAATTTTAAATGCACTTGAAATTCTCTCTGCTCACTCATGAAAATATAGATTTATTTGCCTTTGTGGTTGAAAACAAAAGAGGAGTATTTTAAATAGAAGATTTCATGTATGTCGTGTCACATTTCAAAGGCTTTTTGTAACTTCATAATACCTGAAAAAAAATTAAAATAGGATGTAAACAGTTGATTTTATGTTGGTCAAAAATAAAAATATAGACGTAAAAGTATAAAAAACTGAAAGGGATTAGCAAAACGAAGTAAAAAAGAGCAAAAAGTTGATGCCAACAGCACCCGGGGTTCCCAGGCGGTCACCCATCCAAGTACTAACCGGGCCCGACGTTGCTTAACTTCAGTGATCGGACGAGAACTGGTGCTTTCAACGTGGTATGGCCGTTGGCGAAGGAAGAGCGATTTTCAGAGCTCTTTATCCCGATTCAATCTTTCCTTTCATTCTTCAATTATCTAAGTACAAATTCGATTACATATTATACAGAAAGATCCACGCAGGTAAAATTTACCGTCTTCACTAAAGACTAAAGCTTTGCGCATAACAAGAAGCAGATATTTATTGTGTCAGGCAAAATATAGGGAATACAATTTAAATACATTAAAGAAAAGCTCTTGGAAATCATGTTAAACGCATCACTTTAAACGTTAAAATTCAGGTGTCATTAAAAGTTACAAAGTTCAACTTCTTGTGCTATATTTGTTTTAGCCATTAGTCATATTATAGTTTACATTTCACACAAAAACGCACAGGCAAGCAGTTTAGTTCAATGTTTTCAATACTCCATATTGAACACGTAAAATCAATTGACTGCAATCTGGAATGTCACAGTACAAAATACATGAATACATGCTCGCGTTTAATCAACAAATTGTACACAATCCGCTGTTACCTCTTATTACGTACACACCAAAAAGATAGTTCATAGTTAATCATGTTAAATGTTAAAACACACACTATGCACAAAAGTAAATACAAAAATTGTCAATGTGCACGTAGCACTAAAAGTTTGTTTTTTGCGGTGGGTTTGCTTTCAATTTATAATTGATCATGAGTGCATCAATTTATTTATCTCCTTTATTTGTTTATTTATGTAGCTATACTGACGATTGACGATTCGATTGAATTGGATTGGATGGGAAAGGAGTTCAAATTTGACTCATCCACTTTTTTCTAGGCAAATAGTAAAACTACGTTTATAAAAAATTATCTGGATTGACAATAATAATTTCTTGTCTGTTTACAAATTACAATTTAGGTACAATACTTTTCTATCGTCAAAATGTATTAGAGTGCATAGTGCATAGGCAAAGGCAACAAAACTATCGATTTTTAATGTTATATACTGATCAAACATATCAAATAAACGGGAAAAGGTAGGTATCAAGAAAAAACAAACTAGTTAAATGACTAACCACGAAATATTTTATAATGATGAATTAAGATAAAATTTCTATTTCCATAATCATTACTCATTTTAGTGATTACTATTTATGCTCACACGTCACGCTATTGACGACACGATACGTAATATTTGTAGGTGCATGAGACAATTATTAGAGGTGGAATATTATCTTTCCGTTTACATATCCATTTAATTCACGTTTGGTAGCTTTGCACTGTCATTTTCAATCGTCAGTCACAAATCAGAAATTGGTAGACAAGGAATCGACAAGAGCTTTTATTTTTCACCGTTATTTTTTTCATCGTCATACACAAAACAAACCAAAGCGAGAACCGAATCTAAAACGTCATTGTGTATTTTTACATTTTATAAAAGTTGAAATGAAGGAGATTGGAATTAAAATACCTTTTTTTTTCCTGCTTCTTTCTCTAATTCTTTCGTTCTTCTTGCATTTTTCAAATGCGGAACTTCAAGTGATCGATCGTCTTCCTCAAGTTGAGACAACAAATGGATGGATTCACGGAAAATTCCTCCAGTCTCGAAACAACAGAACTTATGCTGTTTTCGAAGGGATTCCGTATGCAAAACCAGTCTCGAGATTCCAAGCACCGGAACCTGCAGAAAATTGGACAGGATTGAAAAACACGAGTGTTCCTGGCTCAATTTGTCCACAGTTTGAAACTGTGAATCAACAGTTTCATGTTGATGAGGATTGTCTCTTTCTCAACGTTTATGTACCGATGGTAAGTTTCCAAAACTGTGGATTTTACAGTTTATAAATAATAGACTATCAAATTTTCAACTCATTGTGTACCATAAAAAGTTTACTGAATTTTTCTTTGTTGTAGAATGGAACGAAACCCGTTTCTAATTTGACGACGATGGTTTGGTAAGAAATGAAAAACATGATACAAAATGTTGGGGAGCATAAAACTAAAGTAGTTTTCAAGTTCCGTAAAAGATACATTGATTTTTATTCTTTGTGTAGGATTCACGGTGGTGGATTTTTATTTGGAGCCGGATCTTTCCTCGGAGCGAGATATTTGACTTCTGAAGATGTAATTTTGGTCACTTTTAATTACAGGTAAAATTTTAAATACACAGTATTCAAATTTGAAGCCAGATAAATTTCTCATTTCCCCAAACCTTCAAAATTTCTGTAATCTACAAAGAGTCCAAATTTTATCTGCATTTGATATTTTCTTTACTTTAGACTTGGTCCACTCGGATTCCTTCACACGGGCGACGATGGAGTTTCAACTGGGAACTTTGGTCTCAAAGACATGATTTTAGCCATAAAATGGGTGAATGCAAACAAAGGACGATTCGTCAATGAGTCCGGAAGCACAACGATTTGTACGCACACGGTTTCCAGCTTCTGGGTTTTATTTTTTGTACAAAAATGTTACATAAATTAAGATGCTTTTGACTTTACTTGTAACTTGTAATTCGTATTTCTTTTGGTGTATGTTTTAGTCGGAGAAAGTGCAGGAAGTGCAGCTGTTCACGCGCTCGTCTTGTCTCCAGCTGCAAAAGGTGAGAAAGACACACGAAGATTATTCAACAGATAAAAACTATTTTTCCGGGATCGAAATTTGAATTACAAGGTCGCGATAGTCGAATAACTTTCTGATTTCTTTGATGAATTGATGCGTTAGGTTTATTCGACAAGGCGGTTCTTCAGAGTGGCACAATGTTTTGTCCATGGGCGCTACAACAAAATCCGCTGGAAACTTCTCAATCCCTAGCAAAAGAACTGAACTGCAGCACTTCAAATACGACGGCGATGGTCGATTGTTTCAAACAAAAAAATGTTTTACAACTGCTCGAGGCTCAACAAAAAATAACTGTAAGATTTTCCTCTAATTTTTCTTCCATCTTTGGTAATTTATCGTAGCGCAAATGCTAAATATGAAACGCACAAATTTCAAATTTCAGGAAAATGGATCCTCAATTAATTTTGTGCCGTCAGTCGATGGAAAAACAAAGATTGGAGGTTCCGGATCGGATTTCTCCGTGCTTCCCGATACGCCGTACAATTTACTCACAAAAGGAGGAAATGACAGCAGTCTCGATGTTCCACTGATCATCGGTGTCAATGAAAAAGAAGCATTGATGACAGCCTTGTGTAAGGATAAAAAACAAAATCAAACATGAAAATTGTGTACCAGAGAAAAGCAAAAACCTTATAGTTTCTGTTTTATAATTTTTAATCCCTTGGAATTCATAGATTTGTTTTAGAAAATTTACCACATTTTGTATCCATTATTTTGAATCCATCCACTTTTTCTTTTTTACAGCTGTTCTCTTGAACGAGAATACGACGGCGCCTTTGAATGAAAATTGGGACGAAGTTATGACAAAATATCTCTTGTTACAAAGTCGAAATGATAAACGGAAACCAGACAAGGAGATTTTGAGTTCTGTTCGCTCTTTCTATTTCAACGGGAAAAACGTGTCAAATGAAACACAAGCAAATCTGACGAATCTTTATTCTGACTATTCCTTCAACCAAGGAGTAGGAAAAGCGATTCATTTTCATGCAAAAACTGGAGCTAAAATCTATCCATATGTTTTGACATATCCTGGAAAATTCAGTATGGTCAATTTCCTCGGACTGCCCACACAAGGCGTTTCTCATGCTGGTTAAAATTCACATTTGAAATTTGATAGCATTTTAATTTTCACATCTGACATCTTCATTTTTTCAACCATTTTTATTCTTTGACAGTCAGTTCATTTTTGTTTTTGTTTTAATTTGTAGACGACCTCCAGTACTTTTTTGACAGCACTCAAAGACCAGCGCAAAACTGGCCAGATCTTGAACCCAATTCAAAGGATGAAACTTTTTCCATCAACATTGTAAAAACTTGGACTTCTTTTGCTCGAACTGGGTAAAGATTAATGAAAATTAGAATTAATAGCTACTTACCATTTAAAATTCTTAATCATTTCATCTGATGAAATGATTTCTGAAATGTCTTTTGTATTGACTATATTGACATTTTTGTAATGAAAAGAGTGCCGTCCATTTGGACCTCTGGACAGTGGAAGCCGTTGACTCCGTCTCAAGATTCTACAAGTCCCAAAACTTTCCTCGAGCTCAAAGAGAATCCGAGTGATTGGACAGAGACGCCAGAAGTACTAAACAGAACTGCATTTTGGGCCACTGTATTTTCAGTTGACTCTGGAAATTCTGGATCTTTCAAAACTTTTAGCATTTGGCTCAGTTTCATCCCAATTTTTGCTATTTTTTACCCAAGACTTTATTAGACTTTATTTACTTCTGCGCTTTACTTTTTTATTTTACATCACCTTTTTACACTTTAGACATTACTTTGCTTTGTAATTTGTGAATCCCATAATAAATTAGATTTTTAGAGTCCATTCTGACTTGAAATTTGAATGCTTTTATATCTTTTAATTTCTTAATTTTATTCATAATTCAAAGTTATCTAACTGAATTCATAGAAATAAACAGCGATAAAACATGTGCATAATATTCATATAGGATATATTATAAATTATAAATCTCTTTGACCTGAAACCTGAAACGTTCAAAGTTCAAAATTCAAAACTGTCACATATCAAAGATATCAAATAGCCACAGGACACAAAACACAAAAGACAAACCTAAATAAAAAGGGACTCTGTTTTTCCCTTTCACAACTCAGCTCTGAGTTCCAATCAATATTTTGTGCCTATAATTTATATGTTTATTTGAGTCTATAGAGCCTATTTTGATGTCCAAGTTGAACAAAAGTGGAAGAATGGTTCTTTTTATTTCATGTTCTATTTTATTTTGTTTTATATTCATACGAAATACAAAACACAAATCATATGAAACAAGAATAAATGCGTGAGAGAAAAATCAACGGTCGTCTATTTTCAATTTTGAGTATTCGTTTGTTTGTGGTCTGTTGTGTGTTGTGTTCTAAATTCCCAATAAAATAAACATACAATTTTTCAACTTGGAACATGAACGCTGATGCTGATGCTGAACCGGATAAATCTGGAGACTTTGATAAAAATCAACACCAAGTTTATCAAGATCTCGAAGAAAGAATGTTGGAGTGTGTACGAGCAAAAGCTCTTTCCGTTCCATATTGGTAAGAATAAAACATTAATAGAGAACAATCTGCAGCTTTTATCAATTCTTTTTGATTTTATGTTATTTTATTGCATTTTGCATTTATTTTCATGTTGAGTGCTGAGTTTTTAATGTTATTTTTTATTTTCAGATTCAAAATGGAATTTTGTCATTTCTGTCACCGAGTGACCAGAAAAATGTTCGACACTTGAACAAAACTTGGAATTCTGTTGCATCAGCTCGGATGTCTCGGCTGCTAAGTACAAAAATCCACCATCTCCAGTTTAATTTTAACCATGTTGAAACGTCTGAGAATTTTGAATATATTCTACACACGCACAATTTTTATTCAGTTAAGTGTGCTGCTAAATCTACAAATAAAAATACAAATGTAAATGCAAATACAAGTAATGCTGATGAAAATCAGGTTGAAGTTGATTCATCTTCTTTATCAAAATTAAAAACACTGAGGGATTTCATCCCAATTTTACAAGGGTCAACAGACTTCTCCGTTCCGTTTTTCTGGACTCGATTCACATTCATTCACGGAGATTTGTTCCAGGGCGGAGCTGCTCACTTTTTGCAGCTGCATGGAGAACGGATTAAAACGCTAATCATTTATCAAGCTGACACCTTAAAAGTGGCAAAACTATGGAGAGTTTTTTTGCAACAAATCCCTAATGTTGAAAAATTAATGCTGGATTCAAAAGTCCATTCGCATTTAAATTTAGAGCCAGAATCAGATTCAGATTCTCAGATACAAACACAAATAAAGTCAAGAGAGCTGGAGACGGAAACGGAAAAATTTCAGTTGAAACAGCTTAAAACTCTTTTACTCGGACAAATGAATGAATTAAAGCACACCCACATCGCCGATCTATTGCACAGAGCGCCAAATTTAAAATACATCGGATTTACTAGTAGTTTCGACGGCCACTCGCAGTCTCTTGAGAACCGATTGAGTCAAATTCCGCCAGCCAAACTGAACCTGCTCAAAGAACTCCATCTCAACAATCTGACGAAAGGAAGGCGAGAATCAGAGCCAGCGACACTGTCAGAACTCGTGGATGCAAAAATCAGTCTATTTATTTTATCGTACCGTCACTTTGAGTCAGATTCACAATCAATTTCCAACCAACTGTCACAAATCCTTCGGTCCAGTCAAAATTCTCTCCGCTGTTTAAGCTGGAATTTTAAAACTGACCCAATTCCAGAGATCTAGTTCCCGCAGCTGCATGACTTAACCTTGTTTCTGGATCGACGTAGATCACCGTTTGAAGCCATTAAAACAATTATGCGTTTTCCACGGGTCAAACGACTCCAGTTTGATTTTGTCGCTTCTTGTTATTCCGACATTCCAGTTCAAGGGCCTTGGAATGATTACTTTCACGTGCCAGAACCAGAACCGAATCAGGAACCAGATGAACTAGCTTTTCACTGGAATTCAGTAGAAGAGTTAAAACTCAAGCGGGAAGTTCCAAGTAGCTGGTGGCGGAAGCTGGGGAATCTGTTCCCGAATTTGAAAGTGTTGGAGTGTGAATTTTACTCTCATGTAAAAAGAATCAACGAGTATTTTGAGATCTGGGGAACATTGAAAAAGGTGAGAATGATTGAAAACGGTGGCGCTGTATGTGTATCCGAATACGAAATGGAATTTATGGATTCAGCTGAGAGACGGATGACAACAAAGAGAAGAAGTAGTACAGCACAAGTATTAGAAGAACCCAAACTATTTTCCTTGAGCTCCTAACTCCTGAAAGTTTTTGTGTATGTTTTTATGCTTGTCTTTTTTGTCTTTTGTATGTTTAACTAATCTTAAAAATATGTATAATTCTTTGAATAAATCTAAATGCTAAAAAATGTGTACAACATTCAACGCCGTCCAAAATATATATAGCTGTAGCAGTAGCTTCTTTGTACCCCCGGCGGAGCTTGTAGAAACAGTTAGCTACTGTTCGGCTATGTTGAAATAACTATAATTTTGTACAAAAGCAACGAGATGAAATAAATATTTTCATGTAGGTTTTTTAATTTTTATTGAAATAATGTGGATTTTATTGTTTCATTTTCTGCTTTTCAAATTTTAAATCACAATTTTCGTCCAAAAATAAAATGAATGTTGAACAAACACTGACTTTATAAGCTTTGAGTTTTGAGTTTTGCACATTTATTTGTGATTTGTGATAGTGGGTCGAAGGACAAGTGTCACATGTCAAAGATTTATGTACAGAATATAGAGAATTTAGAGTTGAGAGAAGTGGAGAAATTTTTAGTATGCAGGGCGACTTGGAGCTGGATAAAAAGAAGCAGAAGGTGAGGAATAACTGGAGGCAGCTGGAACAGGGGCAGGAGCAGACGCTGATGGAGCGTGATAAGTGTGGATTGTGTAGGTCGTTGATGTAGGGGCGGGAGCATGGTACACAGTTGAGGATGGGTAGACTGGCGCTGGTGCTGAATAGGATTGGGAGTAAGATTGTGCTGGTGCAGATTGTTGATAGAATTGGGCCGGCACTGATTGCACATAGGTTTGTGCGGGAGCAGCAGGCTGATAACTTGAGGCGGCGCCATAAGAAGCGGATCTGATACTTCGAAGTCTCTCATTCACTGGCGGCAACTTGACGTGATCACCAGTATTTTCAGCTACTTGTTCCTCCCCTTGTTCAACTTTTGTCACATTCTCCGCTCCAAAAACGGCAGCGACCAAACAGCACAAAATAAAAACCTAAAGCCAAAACAATTGAAAATTAAATTAATGTTAAATCACACATGAAGCCTTTATTGTCAAATTACAACTAGAAATTTCACACTTGACACTTGACAGTATTTTACAAAAAAATAAAAAATAAGAATTGCAAGACAAAAAAGGTTGACCAGAAAACAAGAAATTTTTACCTTCATTTTGAATTTGATTTTCTATAATCGATTTTAAACTCAACGTTTGGAATTTGGAAATTATGAATTGAGAATTCGAAATTTGTAATTCGGAGAGAGAAGTGTTGGAAACAAACCCGAGAACTTGAATGTGCTCTTCTGGGATTTTCCCTTTCATTTTATACTCGGAAAAGACTCCAGTCTCAAGTCTCAAGTCTCTAGTTTAATTGGTAACCTCAAAGCTCAAAGTTGTTTGAATCTTGAATGTCACATGTGTAAAAACAGAAACTGACACACATTTCAATCCCTATGTATTTCAGAATGTACAGCTATGTACAATTTACATCACAAATCACAAGTCCCACAAAGTACTTGTAATTCAATGACACAACACATAACGTACATTATGCAATTGTAATACGTTGTAATACGCAATCACTTTCATTTTCTCCAGAACAATCTCACCAACAAGACATAAGGCACAATAAGACAGAGGACAGCCTATCTTACTGTAGTTTATTTACCCTCAGAGATGAAATAAAAGCCCTTGAAACTTGACACGCATGCATATATTGTATGATGAACACTAACACTAAATACCCTTCAAAATATCACACAAGAAAGTTGAAAGGGTACATTATTCAACATTCACACGTCACACATCAAGTTACATTCTTCACTTATAACAGACAAGTACATAAATGTCACAAGTCATTACACATTACTCATTAGGTGATATTTTCAGCTGTGGAAAAGTACAGAAAATGAGACAATTAAACGTCATACACAGCACATGACCTTGTACATTGCACATTGCATTGAAAATTAAAAACAATTATTATAGATTTCATTTCCTCATTCTGAAATCTGAAATCTGACGACACTCCCATCCATGTTTTTTACAATTCCCATTTCCTTCAAAAATCAAAATTCTCCACTGCTTTCTGGTAAATTCTGGTGAAGATGGCCAACGAAAACAAACAGATTCCAGCTCATGAAATGTGAAATGAAAAGACAAAAGGGAAGGAAAATTCTAAATTCTAAGGCTGTTTTTAGGAATTTGGGCCATGCAAAATGGATACTTGAACTTTGAATTATACTGAAACTGCTTCGTTCACAATTCCCAATTCACAATCCACAATCCACGCTTCAAAATTCACGTGGTGAAGCCAGATGAAACCCCGATAACTCGACTTATGTGCATTATGCGCACATTAGACGTATTAGACATTATTTATACATGATTCTAAATTCTGAATTCACAAAGGCTGAACATGCCAAAATGTAGTAAAAAGTAAAATGGATGTCACATTCACCATCGGTTTGTGATTTTTGTTCTTCAACCTCATCATCAACGTCTCTATACAATTCCAATCCAATCTACGTGAAAGTCGTTGTTATGGATCTTAATTTTCCATTTCCCAGACCACTTCATTCCGAATTCCGAGGACAAAAGGTGACACATTGGACATTGGACATCGGATGACCTTAAAATTAACTTGGGGCTTGGGGCACATCAGAAATCTCATCTACTGAAAAAATTTAAACTGGAAATTGAATTGGGAAAACAAAGCAATGCTCAATGCTCAATGCTCAAGTGACAAGTCATAAAACTAGACATTAGAAATCAGAAATCAGCATCATATTATTATTTTTAAACTATAATCAATAATGAAACTTACAATTAATTCCAGGAATGAAATAAATGAGTCTATATGATGAAACTTACAGTCAAGCTCCATCCCTTTATTTTTACAACTCTCCACATCCTTTTATTTTCCCTGACCTGTCCCTGCTCTTCGTGGACACCTAGAAACTTCAAAGGTCATGCACAAGAACCGGAATTGGAGCTGGAACTGGAGTTTGAGATGGAACTACGACTGAGCCTGGACCTGGAACAACAACCGGAACCACAAACGAAATCAAAACCAAAACCAAATCCAACTGACGATCCCCGTGACGAAAACCCTGGAGCGAGAAACAAACAACTTAGCGATATCTACGTCATCGGTAGATACAAAATACAAAACAAACCTTTTTTTAAAAATAAACATCGCAAATAAGTTTTGGTTTTTGATGCGCAAATTATAGTTAATAATTTGTAGTACATTATAATTTTGTGCTCCAATTAATTTTCAATTTATTTCAGTATTTTTAATTTGCATCGTGTAGTGTGTGTATTGTGTACCGTGTAAATTGTAAACATTTGATGTTTGTAATTTTTAGGCGTGCAAGTTGCACTGGATGTAAAACAACTTGAAGCAGAAATGGAGTCACAAAAATTAGGGCTAAAATTCCTGGAGGAGAATAAAAACTCTCCATTTTTCACCAGTAAAATTCGACATGCTCTCTCCAACTTTACCGAGTATGGAGAAATCATTATTAATTATCAAGGAGTTCCAACAGACATTTTTCTTTGGCTCATCCTCCCGTAAATGAAATACAAAAGATAAAAAAAATACTATTTTCTGTTTTATATTTTATACATAAAAATTAAAACAAAACAGGAAAATTAACATGTTTTTGTACTTTGTACACTGTACACGTACATGAAAATTGGTACGCTATACACTATACTTTATACACTAAGATTGGTAATGGCTCAAATCACAGCAACAATTCTCCGTCACATGAAACCGGCCTTCAAACCACCACCCAAAACGGAATACCCTTTGGTTCCTCTCATCTACTTTCAACAGACGTACAGAGAATCCATCACCAAACGAGAAAATCGAAAGCAACTCACATCCATCGCTCACAATTTTATTATCCGGGCAAATGAAACTTATATTGATCTGCATGACATTAGAAATGCAGCCATCACGAGACAAACACTCTCTCGCAGTCCGTGGGCTCTCGTTCGATTCATGATCCGACTTCAAATCCTCTACTCAAAAGCCAAAAAGGCAGAGGAAGAAAAATTACTCAAAAAGACACAAAGACAACAAAATAGAGAACGAGCACGAGAACTTGCAGATGAAGAGGAACTTGCAGCTGGAAATGAAACTGAACACGAAAATGAGAGGATCGAAGCGGAGCATCAGAAATTCGCTCACGAAGTTATGGCTAAAATTGAGGCGGCGCATCACCATCTAGCTCTAGATGATCTAGAGTCAAGAGAAAGCTTTGAAAATGAAAATGAAACTGAAATGAAAAAGACAACTGCGAGGGACTTGCTCCTCTGAATCAAGAATCAAGAATCAAAACTCTTAATCATTTAGTCAAAATGGAAAATGGAATTTATGTAGGATTTAGAATTTAGATACTTTTTTGTTTTGCTTTGTGCGCTTTTTGTTTGTTGTTTTGTAACTTGTCACTTGTGACGACATTTCTGGGAAATATTTATACAAAATACAAATTAACTCAAACAGCAAGCAAACGAAATAACCATGTATGATTTTTTTCAACCTTCTGACTCTCTTTCGACTTTTGAGTTTTGGCTGTTGCACATTTTAGATTTCAGTCTTAATAATTTTACATATATCTTTTAAAAAATTTAAATTTTCAAATTTATGCACAATTCATAATTTTGAGATCTGAGATGGAGGAAAATGAATATTAGGATATTAGGAAATTTTAACAAAGGAAACTTTTTATAAAGGGAAAATGTGAATAAAAATTCAAGTTTGAATTCTCAATAGTCAACAATCAAGTCAATAAAATCCATAATGAACGTCATTGGAATTGGAGTAGGCAAAATCAAATCAAGAGAATTTTCAATTTTCCCGCATTTTTTCCTCCAAATTTTTCAAATCATGACAATCCTCACCGTTGTAAATTGTCAACTCATGTCAAAGCAAAATCAAAATCAAAATGGAAACCAAGATGGAAATCAGAATCCAAATCCGAATGAGCGAGTCCAAGCATTTCGAGTTCCGTTCGGTTCCAAAAATAATTTGAAGAAGGTTACTTTGGGCCATGGAGCGGCTGTGATTGATGGGGAAGTTGTGTTGACATCAGATCTTTTAATACAACGGGTGACGGGGAGAGGCTCGGCGTATCATCTCTATGTGAATCCGAGTGGTCCGCCAATCTATCGACGGAAGGAAATGGACAGCAATCGGTATTTGAATATTGAATACACATGAACAGTTCATCCCCTGTCAATAAAACAATGCTACTAGTCTGAATAGATAATATAGTTCAGTTTTCCTGTGAATTGTGAATTGTGAATAAAGTATCCAAATGCCAGATGAAAGAGAATTTTTTGAAGCATGATTTATGATTTATGAAGCTGGTCACTTTTTAAATGTATAATTTTATGAAAAATTTTTAAAAATTTCAGGCACGTTGTTGCATTTCCAGATCCAAATTTTCCACCAGGAAGTGGGCACTACGTAGTGCTGAAAAAACTGGTGGTGAGAGGATTGGTCTCACCGATGCGGGAGGCTGTGTATCAAGGGCTTTATTTAGTTCTCGGGTAATATAAATAAAAAATTAGAAATTAAAACAGAAAACAGACCAAACATCAGCAAAATGAATCATAAATCATAAATCACGACTTGAATTTTATCTCTCAAAATGTTCAGGGACAGTCTCCACGCCTTCATGACGAGTTACGGAGGAGGAGGAACAAAACAAAGTCCGGCGAACCAGCAACAGCAGAACCGTAATCACCAGCCAAATCAACAACTTGGAATGAATGGCATCCCACGAACGAGGACGTATGATGTAGAATTCACCGATGTGGACTTTTCAGAAATGGTGAAACGAGCCAAGAGAAAACCACAGGATGAATTTGGACCAATGGAACCGTTTTCCACTAAAATAGATGCAGATAAAAGTGTGACATGAAGCAATGGAGAATGAAAAATGCTTGTAAACGTCCATACCTATTACCTAACAAACCCGAAAATTGAAAAATAAAAGTCTAGAATCTACATCTACAGCATCAAGAGATCTGAATTGTGCATGAATTGTGCAAGGTTCAATAAATGTGATTTGTATTTTGTATGAAGACCTCTTTTATTATTATTTGTCAACTGAATTAGAAATGAAAATTTCACAAATGATTTGTGTAATGTGAAGTTTGAAATAATGTGCATGGTGAATGGTGAAGCATCGAATTGAACACCGTTTCAAAATTTCTCCGATTCTGGTTCAACATCAAACATGCAGAATGAGTAAAATGTACATTTGCAAATGAAAATGTTTCTCTTTTCCAATATTTATTGTATATTTTGTGTCTGAACAAAGCCTATGTAATCAGATTCTCAAAATACCCTACCACGCGAAAAGACAACGTGGAATTTCTATATTGTCTATTGCATTATCGGTAATCGGGAAAACCCGACGACATTCTACGTTCATCATAGAAGAAAAGGGATTAAAAACGAAGGTACACAAAAATGACCATACTCTTTCTATAGGTTCTGGATTTTACGAGAGAAGGAAATTCCAAATTCCAGAGTTTTGTACTTATTTCTTAAGTATACATGAGTAAAAATAAATTTTGGAATTCCCCTTTGCTGTGCTTTTCCTCACAGACCCTTCACTTTTTTAATGGACC
>JAQGBH010001178.1:0-35873 GCA_034698265.1 Sminthurinus aureus | reverse complement strand
CGCTTCCGGAGCCTAAAGCATTTATGCTTTGTAGGCGATATAAAATCTTCACGAAGTGAAGATTTTTAACTTTATTTACTATGAATATGGACAAAGAATATGCACTCTAATTTCTACAGCACACATTGATATACATTGTACATACTGATCCGTAAGCAAAGATATAGATGATATCAGTATATACTGATATTACAGGCATCAATCATCCCAGAACCATGTAGAATGTAGAATGTAGAAAAATCTACAAATGGGTATTATGTACAATGTACAATGTACATGGAAACTGGAACCCAAAGTCCAAACCGAGACGTAGAGAGAGAGAGAGTGATAAGAAAAGAGTATTACTTTGTTGCCGATGCCATTATGTCTTATGTTATTGCTCCTGTTTGTATGTATATTATGAAAAGTACATGTACAATGTACATCCTACATTGTGCATTTTATTATGTATAGTATAATGTGTAATGTGTAATGTGTAATGTATAATGTACATCAACAACTTACTAAAACTTTTATATACTTTCTCTTCAGGCCTCTGCTCTGTTGGATATGCAATATGCAGTATGCATGCCTGCAACCGTTCCTTAGCTTAGCTTAGCTTAGTTTTCCTTCACCATTTGTGGATTGGATTGGATTGAATTGGATTCAATGGAATTGCATGGGTTGAAATGGCCCAAAAAGACGGACCTTCCCTTTTAACACAAGTAAAAGCAGCAGACACATAGCGCTTTTTCTGTGTATATTTTACAATGTATGAAACATAGAGAGAGAGAGAGATAGATAGTTCAGGATGTTGGATTCAATGGCAGAATGATGACGACTACGAGGATGAGGACGATGCCGATGCCGATGACGAGGATACGGATGAGGACGAGGACGACTAGAATCATGATGATGATGGAAATGGCGATGCTGATGGTGAAAGCAGACAGTCGTCTGTACTCAGTAGTCAGTGAAATGCTGCTGTTGAAATTCTAGATTCTACATTCTACATTCTACGGGAATTGAAAGAGATGAAATACTCTTCTGATGCACATCACGGATCGCTGCCTCTTTGCTCTATGTTGTATGTGTGCCTCTGCCTCTTTTCTCCTCCATAGTAAACTAAGTTTGAGCCGAGTTGAGTCGAGTTGAGAGTTGAAGTCTGAATCTCCTCAGTTCTTGCTCTGGTTCTAGTACTACTTTGAGACAGCTAAGTAGTGTACATATTTTATTTGTCTCTGATTCTTTGGGCGATATGTATTATGTACACATGTATCATTGCACTTCTGTAGCTTTATCGTCATCTTTATACGTGTGTGTGTTTATCTAGCCTATAACCCTTTCATCATTTTCTGATGAATTTACTACTCTACATTCTCCATTCCGTATTCTAGATTCTAGATTCTAGATTCTAGATACACAGATATTTTAGACATGAGACCAACCCCGTAGTTTAAACAGCGTTGACTCCGTACTCCATACACCATACTCCATGCATCATACAGCCATCCATCTTAGAGCGAAATGTGCAAAACAAATGTGTACATTTGATTTTGCCGTTGTCCTTGTCCTTGTCCTTGTAGTCACATTAACATTCACTGTCACGCGTAGTCAGTAGTCAGTAGTCAGTAGTCAACTTTTTGTCTGTATACTGTATATACAAAATTAGAAGAACAAACGTGATGCCTTGACTGTGAGTTGACATGAGAAAGATGGAGACGATTTGGATTGGGGTTTGGATTATACATGATATATTCTAATATGTACAATTTAAATTGGAGACTGGGTACTGGATACTCTCTTCTTATTACATTATACTGGAGCATTTGATGGGATTGTGGTATAATTTCATGCAAATTTGCATTAGGGCCAATAGAGCACTCGCACCCGCACTGGCTTTAGCACATCACATCACATGACATTGCAGTACAGCACTACTCTAGATTCTAGACTCTAGGCTCTAGACAATGAAAATAAATGAAAGTGGAGAACGAGACGGGATAAGCATAAACAAAAGCAAAAGCATCCGTATCCGTATCAGAATCAGCATCAGCATCATAAAGCTCCCAAAGTTTTTGATCCGTATACTCACATAATTATTTACATATCCTGTGAACCAGAGTACAAGGAGAAAGCATGAAAAGTCCATTTCCATCGTCAACAACAACATCGTCATAGTGCTTCGCTTAGCTGTATCCTGTATTGTATAATATTGTAGGTTGTATATTTTCTATCATGCTCTGGTTACTGCCTATCCGTACAAAATTGACATGATCCATTGAATTTTGTAATAACTTTCCCTTTGCCTCTCTCCTTTCTCCTTCTCTTTCTCTCTCTAGTTTCTAGTTTCTTGTATTGACACATGGCAATTTCAAAGGTTTTGTCAATTTATGACACACGATAATATTTATACACAAGGACTGAGTAAATGTCATCATCATAGTAATCCTTCTCGTCGCCATCGTCTATTTAGCACCAACATCAATATCAACATGAGCGTTTTGACATGAATGATTCTCATCATCCTTATTTTCACAAGAAAGTATTATATGGAGAATTGAGAAAGCAAACAAAATGTTATACATAATACAGTGTACAGTGTACAGTTTACATTATAAATCCATTTTCACCATACAAATTCCGCCTTGACTTTCACCAGCATCTTTTACCAGAGCAGTAATAGTGTAAAAGTGAAAGGAGCAATTAAGAGCAACTTCCTCTTCAGCTTCAATAGTCAATAGTCAATAGTCAAGACTGAGTAAAGGTTTTGAAAGCTTTGTAAATATTTTGCTACATGTTTCATGTTCAATAATATTCCATATCGCATATCTGAATTCTGAATTGGGAAAACGGGTAAAGCTGAGGATGACGATGCTCTCAAGCCAATCAAATCCTTCTTTTTGTTATCTTTTATCCAATCCAATCCAACAGACTCCGATGCACTCCTTTTATGTACATAATAAAAGAATCTGGTGATATACCCGTGGAAGCGGATACTTAGTGGGTGAATGTAAGGAAATCAAGGGTAAGGACACATGAATTTCTTAACATGAGTCAACATGATATAGAGAGCAGATAGATAAGGCTCTCTGGAGTCTGAATTCTATGGTCTCAAGTCTGGAGTACAGAATCTAGAATCTCGAATCTCGAGTCTAGAATCTAGAGTCTGGAGTCTAGAGTAAACATAGTGGAATGGAATGTTTGAATATCTCCTGTCTCCCCAAATAAAGAGAGCAGGAGTAAAAAATGTGGATGGTGAAAATAAACCATGCATTCTTTAATAAATACAACACAACACAATTCAGATTCTTACTTGCTTGGCTGACTCGCTATCTGACTTCTAGCTTCTAGCCTCCACTAGTTTAGAATTTACAATGTTGAGCATTTGGTATTTGGCTAGAGAAAGTAGAGAAAGTAGAGAAAGTGGAGAAAGTAGAGAAAGCAGAGGAGAGGACAAAAAATGTGAAAAATCTATCGAGAATTCACCGGTGACTTGTCTCCACTGTACACTGTAGGAGTCTGAGATAAAGTAGAACGGAGAAGGGAGAAAGCAGAGGAACAAAGTCCATTCAAATGGGATTTGGAAAAAGAAGTTCAGAGCTCAAGTCAAGTCTAAAGTTGGGAAGAGAAGGGAAACTTTTTCTCTTATAAAGTGAGTGCAGAACATTACACAGAGGAACGGAAATGTCCCCATGCTGGAGCTGGAGCTGGAGTAAAAAGCTGGAGCTGGCTGACTTACTTACTTACTTACTTGCTTACTTTTGTGTATCTACTCACTTATTTTACTAAACTTGACTTCTCAAGTAGTCCAACTTGACCGTGTGGAGTTGTTATAAAAGTAGCTCTTCAAATAATCAAATACACTCTGTTCATCCTCATCCTCATTCTCATTCTCCATCCTCAGAGTCATCCTCCTAGTCATAGTCATACTCAAATCCAAACTCATGCTCATCCTTGAGCTTAGTCAAGCTGAACAAAATAGAATAGAATGGACTAGAAAAGGGAAAAGAGAAGAGAGAATGAAGAAGGAAGAAGGAAGAAGGAAGAAGAGAGCTTCATTCACAGTAAGTGAAAGAAAGAATAAAAAAGAGAACCATTTTACTCGCCTCCGTCGTCCCCCGCCATATCATGTAAACAAATACACAAAAGTATCTACAAATGTGTGCATGAGCATAAATAACCCACATTTTCCATCCTATTTCATTCTGCCTCCAACTCGAAACTCAAAACTCCAAACCCAAAACTAAAAACTTCAAACTCTACGACAATACTTTCCGTTCCCTTTTGCTTTCCATTTGGCTTTTACGTTTTGTTCCTCTTCTGAATGTACGCTTTGTTCTCCATTTTTAATGCCCAATTCTCGATTCTCGATCCTCAATTTTCCCTCGCTTAACAAATCATAAACAGATAAACCAGTTCTTTTCTCAAGTACATAATTTTATTTATCATTTTATCATCCTCTTTGGTTGGTTTGGTTTGGTTTGCCTTAAGTTGAACCATTGACATTACACTTTTGTATGTGCACAGGAATTTGCAACTTTATTCTAGTTTCTAGAAAATTATATATTCAGTTTTTGTACATGCTTGTGGATGCTTTGTATACTCGTTGATTGAAAATAAACTGTAAATTTTTTATACATTCTCCAGAATCTGCGATCAACATTCTACATTCTACGTGACCTTAAAAAGTTGTCTGAAAAATGTCATTTTCTTTCCAGTTGGAATCCCAAACTCATCTAAATATTTTAGTCGTTTAATGGTTTCTTGCAAACATTTTTACTGCGTATTATTGCATCATTTGCAGTGATACACACATTTTTATACTTACATGATATTATATTATATGCACATGTGTAGAAAAGTTGACTGAAAATTGGCAAATTGGCAAGTTGGCAAGATTCACAACTTTTTCCTCCTTCCTAATTTGTAATTTGTTATTTTATTCATGGCACAATTTTCTGCATTAAATAGTTTCCTTCTGCTAATATTTCTACATGTTTTTGGAATTTGAGACGAATCTTGATTGAACTTGAGATTTGAAAGTTGAGAGTTGAGAGCAGATGAAAGCACTTGAAAATCAAATCAAATAAAGGTTTCTGGGCCTAAGTAAAAATGAGATGGATGGTGGATGGCTCAAGATTGCATTTTCAACTGGTATTTGAAACTTGAAAAAATATTTCATGTATGTTTTACTACTGATGTGGGAGACGGGAAATTAGACCAAATGGAGACATCTTGAAAAATGAGAAAAAAAAACACTTGCTCAGGATTCAGTTTGCAACGACTGAGACAGAGACGGAGGTCGAGAGGAGAAATTGTAGCAAACCTTGATAAAGACGGGAAATATCAAAATTGAAAACTGCTTCTAATTTGATACATTTTTACATATATCTAGTTTTAAAATTCAAAGTATTTTCAAGGTTTCTCTGGAATCTTTAATGGGTTGAAATTTGGATTTTAAAGAGAACCTTTCCTGTCGTCTATACTGTGCACTAGAAAAAAATTTTGTAAGAGTAATTTTGAGAAAATAAAACAATTTTACCAGGTTTTTCCTAGGGTCATACTTTAAATATTTGATATTTGATATTTGATATTTCTCTTGAAACTCCAGATTCCAGATTCCAGACTCCAGACTCTTTTACTACAGACTTTTTTTACAACCCCCTCCGCGCAGTGATGAGACTGATGGTTGATGACAAATTAGTCTTTAAATTCCAACTCCAATTTCAGTTCCATGCAAAAACTTGTAATTAAGAAACTTTGGAAAACTGTAGAAAAAACTCTGGTCTTTTTCCCAGTCGCCTTTACCATTTAAAAGTACGTTGATAGATGAATATTGAACGTCGAAAATTGAGAATACTAGTATGCATTTTTAACGCGTATTGTAGATAGTAGATAGTAAATGGATGAGGATGCGATGGACGTCTTTGTACAGTGTACAGTGTACAGAATTCTAAAGCATGTTCACTTTTCACCTAGTTGATACAAATACAAATTGGAAGGATTGGAAGAGAAGTCAAGAGAGAGAAGAGGGCGATGAACATGAAGAGAATTCTTAGTACTCTTCAATATATTCAAAAGAGGAACTGTCTCTCGCAGCCGATTTCTGATTCTCTGTGCTCTCTATGGTATCCAATGTACCTACGTCGTACATTGTACACATATGGTACTCTCGGAATTCTCTAGGATTTTTTCTCCAATGCGTACTTTCCCCCTGCGACTCCTCTCTTCTCCTATTTCCTACACCAAGTCAAGTCAAGTCGAGTCAAGTAAGGTTATAGCCAGTGTTGAAACTAGATTTGGTAAAACCAACGGCATTTTTCAGTACATTACTGTGGATTTTACATTTACAATGTAGAGTGTAGAGTGTAGAGTGCAGAGTCTAAAGTGTGCAGTCAAAGTCGGAGAGTCAAAGTCAAGTTTTTACTCTTCACATTAGCAGAATAGTTTCAAAGTGAAGCATTAGAGTCAAGTACCCTGGTGAATTGCTCCTCGTTTAGAAAAGGCATCACATTGTACACTGTACGCTGTATGTTCTACCTTCTACATTCTACGTTCATCGTTGACGGAAAGAAAGGAGAGAAAGTACCAACGACAATCTATACATTATACATTATACATACGTAACATCCTCAATTCTCAATCCTCAATCCCCAACGCTCAATGCCCAATGCTCAATGCTCAATGCTCAATACTCATGAGTCGTCAGTGCTCACAAGTCAGTTACAGTGCGCTGTTCCTCTGCTGTATCCTGTGTGCTGTGTACTGTACGCTATAGACTGTAAAAGTATCTTGAGAAGTCCAAAGGAGTAGCAAAGTAAGTTGTGGCTGTGTAGGCGGAGACGGAGACGGTATTTTTAGACGACTTTAAAAGATAGTGAATACGACCAGTATTATAGTCCGCGTAGATAGACAGAGAAATAGTTGGAAGAAAAGGACTAGAATCTACTGTCTACAATGTACAATGTGCAATGTACAGTGTACAGAGAAAAGAAGTACGACTACGAGTAAAAGTAAAAGTAATAGCGATAGTGATAGTGATAGCCCACTTATACTCATACAGATTGGCTCGTTTTAGACATGGATGGATGTGGAAGTGGAAAAGTATCTGTAGGATGTGTTCTGTAGTAGAGAGAGAGAGAGGGAGAGAGATGAGAATGGAAATGGAAATTGCGATGGAAATAAAAAGGTTGGGTGAGGGACTTTGGATACAAAGATAAAAGGAAGGTAAGCAGAAAGCCCCGTCATCATCAACATCATCATGATCTTTGAGCCAACATCCAAGTTTTCTCAATAAAATTACTTACTTAATATGTCCCTTGTACAATGTACACTGTACACTGTACAGTGTACAGTGTACAGTGTTCAATGTTAATTGTGTTGTCTGTCTGTCTTTCGGTCTACTGTTTATGCTGCACTTTTGTATCTGTTAGTTGGACCTTTGTGCCCTGATGAAAACATCCACATGGAAAATGAACCTCATTTCTTCGGAAACAAAACCAATAAGACCATTTCTTAAAATTTTTCAGACTCTAGACTCCAAGACTCCAGACTTCAGAAATATCTTGCTAAGTACAAACTTTGACTGACGCTATCATCTCCCACCAAAATAGTATTGATTTCCCTATAAACTGCAGTATTTGGCGTCCATATCAACTTTCTGTTGATATGGCTTTGTTCTCTGTGCACAAAAGAATTCGATACATCTGCCAATAATATTTACAGTACCAAAGATGCAAATGTACTGTGTTTTTAGATTTTGAACTAGATTCAGATTTTGTGTTATGGTCTTATGAATCTAACACCAAGGTTGCAAGTGCACATTGGACAAACTATTTAAAATGAACATGTGTTGAAAATTGAAAAGAAAAGAAATTTACGGGATAAATCCTTTCCAGCAATTTGATATCAAGTACACACATAAAGAAAAAAGCCTGATGCGTAGAAACACGCGGATGTTTACTGAATACATTTTGCTTTTAAATCCAAATTGAGAACCATGAATCGAGAATCGAGAATCAAGATCTTCATCCTCCGCTCTGGGTTGTGCTTCATCCTGTTTTGCCTTTGTGTAAAAGATGCCTAGCCAACGACTTGAGATGATGAAGATTGAAGATAGTGTTGTATTTTTTGCACCTTCCTGTTTTCTCCGAATCTTGGAAATGAAAATGAAAGGATCAAGATCAAGAGGCAACTGGAAATGAAAATGAAGAAAAGATGTCGAAAAGAGACAAGAAAGGAAGAAAATGAATAGGAATAGGAAGACATCACTTATAAATGAACAAACATGCATATTGCCGATTCTTGTTCTTGTTCTCGTCTGCCTGTATGTATAATGTATATTTATACATTATGATACATTGAAATAGGATAGTGAGGGTAATGAAGCGTTTTCCTTAGAATCTGGGTGATTTCTTAGGACGTCCGTCAGTTCAAAAAGGAACTAGACAACCAGAGGAGCAAAGACGAGAAGAAGAGAGAGAGAAAGCTAGAGAACAGAGATAGAGAGAAATGTACGTACATTTAGTGAGCGAGTGCATTAATACAGCTTCTCAAATAACAAACAACAACAAAGATGTGTTTTTCAGCAAAATTAGAGTTGAATGAAAGTGAGAGAGCCCAACGTGAAGAACGGGGAAGACGGGAGAAAGGTACCTTCATCCATATCGCACAATCGTGATGCATCATTGAACAGAACGGAATAAAGAGAGAGAGAGAGAGAGGAAGAGAGAGATAGATCGAACGGAAGGAAATATAGAATGGAGGGAATGAAACGGAAATTTATGTGTGTATATTCAATTCATATAAATGCACATATTATTGTTGACAACCACTATTATAAAAACCAAGATTTTATCAGGCCCCTACAATTTTAATGAAATCCACATTCACATTAGCAAAAAAAATATTTAAGACTTGAGACTGCGTGAATCAACACATTTAGAGCCCCAGGGCACCGGAATTCCTGAGATAAAAATCCATAATCTTAGAGGTTTTAGTAATTCCTCAGTTGTTAACGAGCCCATAGAAAGAGTTTTCTGCACTTTCCAAACTCGCAAAAAATTTGCAACATGAAGCATGTTTAAATTTACAAAAGCTTCGCGAATTTGCAATTTTTATTGCCAATTTTCTATTTGCTCTCTCTGTCATCAGGACGAAAAACTTCAAATTTGCGCACATTTGCTATTGTACCAAAACTCTGTGAGTTTTCAAAAATTCAACAAGTTTTGAAAATGATTAGTTTTTAAAATCGATGGTTGACAATTTAAATAGCGGGAGATTTCAAGTTATAACTTACAACACTGCATTGCAAATTTGCGAAAAAAGTTTGGCAGGTGCTACTTTAAATTACGAATTTTCGGTCGCACAGCAGCCGCCGTGCGCATTTGTTGTTGTTGTTGTTATTATTATTCCGACTCCTATTCAGAATTGAGAAGAAAAGTTTGCCAAGTGAAGGGAAAGAAGAGAGAAGAATGAGCAGGCTGAGTGTCACAGCTCATATTCCGTACTGGAAAAATAATAATTAAGCATGACATGAGAAGACACACATGGATGTTTGTATCTATATTTGTATGTGTATGAAAAAATGAAAAGGGATCAAGAATCTAGATTCTAGATGCACAGAAGAAGAATAGAGAATACAGAATCAAGAACGTAGAGAAGTAGAGAACTATTGAAAAGAGTTTTCTTCCTCTCTCGGTCTTATACGAATATTCTTTCACATGCTGTCAATTCTCAATATTCAATACATATCCAATATCCATATATCTCTAATAATTTGTTACACTGATCCTGAGTAAGATCCCGAGTCAAAGGAAGAATAATATTGATAGTCACAATACAAAAGTTACAATGCTTGTCTTTACGTAACCAGCAGTACATACATATAGCAGGAAATGAACTATTCATGTGTGAAAATAAAAAACAACTAGAGTACAAAGCTGGCGCTGAGCTGGAGAACTACAATATACAATACCTATGTATATTTGTATGTATATACATGGAAGAAACAGAAGATGAAGAAGATGATGGGAAAGGTTCATGCAAGTGTAGGTAATTGAAGTGAAGAGTATCGAGTACCGAGTACATATCGAGAGTCGAATGTATAGGTAATGAATAGTATTTAATTATACGCTCTGACATCTGACATCTGACATCTGACTTCTGACTTCTGACATTCCCGTAACCTTTGTAATTTATTTGTATTTGTATTCCTACGTTCATATAAAAAGGAGAAAATTATAGATTATGCACTGTTTCTTGTTCATTGGCCAAATGAATTCACTGAATACTCAATACTCAATACTGACTACTGAATAGTGCAGACAAGTGAAGGCAAGTCAAGTGCATTAGCTGTCAATTTCAATTACTATTATCCTTTGTTATTGTTATCACTACTGATTCTTGTGTTGATATTACACGATTGTCATGAATCATAAACTATGCTGAACAATTTTGCTATGTATTTCTTTACTTTTCTGACAAAAACGGGTTGTTATTATTTATTATTATGATTGTTATTGATTATCACGTTCTTGTTCCTCCGGTGAAAGCCCCGTACATGGAAGATTTTGTCTTTACTATTTATTACGATGATGACAGTGTTTTATGTATGATGTATTATTCATGTTGTTTATTTGTAATTTGTAATTATGATCTGCTCGTAATTATTTGTTAATTGTTATTTGTTATTTGTCAGGTGACCTCTTAATTTTAATTTCATGTCTAGATTCTAGATTCTAGATTCTAGATCAGTCGACTCATCACCGGTCTGACGGTGAATGGCGAATGGTTAATGGTGATGATCCAAAATGACAAGTGACAAAAGGAAGAAGAGAGAAAAGAGACGAGAGCGATTGAGAAAAGCAGCATTAATAGTTTCGTACAAAGTATAGGGTTTATGCGACGTAGTTGCCATACATGTAAATTCACACATGAATTTCCGACGTCCTCTACTTTATATTCTACATGGATTAAACCTGGATACTGGAGACTGGATATTTGAGACTGTGGACTGTGGATATGGATTCTTTGAATGAGTTCTGGTTGAGTCAACTCTCAACTCGTTGAAGAAAATGATGGATGATTAACAACCAACATGATTAATCTACAGTCTTCTCTTTCAATAATCAACTCTATTGATGCACACCCCATTCAAATTTTACCATTCACTCCTAAATTATTATACACTTAAAGTACGTCAAGTAGTTCACAGTCCACGGTCCACAATATATTCGTATACAAAAATAGAAATTTTCTCTTGCATCAACGTTTCACATTTTAATACACAATTTTGACTTTGTTGTGAGTTATCAAGTTTTTAGTTTTGAGTGTGTGGGTAGAAAATAGAGTCTAGAATCTAGAGTCTAGAGACAAACAAGTGGAAATAACTGCGACCTTCTTTGTCTTTTTCTTGTTTGTAGTTTGTACTCTGCCCTTTCAAATTTCAATTCCATCAACATCAATTTTGTAACGCAACTTCAACTTTACGCTCCCTTTGTTCTGCATAATAAACAGCAATAATAATAACCATTTACATATCACATTTTTATCTAGACTTTCAATGAAACTGCAGGTCACAAAAATGTTACAAAGTAAACAATAAAATAACTTTTTTTCAATTTATCAAAAATTGGGCATTGGACATTTCTTGATTGAAAAACATGATTTATGTTTTTCAATAAGAGGAAAATGAGTCACAAAGTACGCTTTCAATTTTCAAATGAAGAACCTTACTACTAAATGAAACCTTTTGTTTCTATCCGTGTGGGACGTGGGATGTGGGACGCGGAACAGGAGCAATCCTTGTATTGTGCAGATCCATCCGATTCGAGCAACCGTGTCATATTTTGTGCACTTACGAATTTATGAAATGTACCCCAAATGAAATATTTTGCTAATTGTTCATTTAATTACATTATGAGTAGAAAGTAGAGAGTAGAAACGAGAAACTATAGAATTTACAGAATTTTCAGGTCTTTTATCAACTTCTTTGACCCTTCACATCAAAATATCATAACATTTCTCTATCAGAAAAGACTATAGGTAATACAAGTAAACATGTGTAATTATCTGCATGTCTCTTGGTTTGATTGAAAGAGAAAGCAGATATGTTATTACTTGATACACAAACCAAGCTTACTTAAAAGTACCATAATTTATAATCATAGTTTATTATGTTTCACTAAATTGCAGCACGTTAAAATAGACGGGTGGACAACATACAAAGTACAAAGCAAAAACAAATACAAATGGGAAAGGAGCATAATAAAATTCATTCTTACCTAACTCATCCGGCTCAACTAGTTTACTCGCCATCGATCTCGCTATAATGACGATCGTCCCATTGATTGAGTCAATAACGGGAGCTGAAAAGACACAAAAGACAGAAAATATTTTAGTGAGCTTTAAAATTTCATAGCAAAGTAATGATAGAGAAGCACATGATTATAAACCACTAGAATCTAGAATTTAGAAGCTAGAATTAATTTCTACGCTCCCTTTTGCCTATGACCTTCCGTCTGTTTTAAATTTAATTTCACATTGGTATCTCACAATCAGACGTTTGTACACAGTTTCTGTAGTTTACATAAAGATGACACGAGTTTGAGTTTTGAATGTCAATGGATTATTCGTATATTGTATTGTATAGTGTACTTGATTAAAATTCATTTGCATTCAACTTTCCTTCTCTGTCACTGGTCGGTTCTGTTTCTTTGTTTATTATTACTGTTGTGCTTGCACGTATGTTCAATGTAAAATAGCTGTAAAGTGATTTCCACAAAGTTTATTCAAGTAACATGAGAAATCCTATCCTACCCGTGGTGATGGAAAAGTGCACTGCACTGTTAAATTATTTTATTTGTAATTTGTAATTTCTCTGAATATCCTTCCTGACAGTAAGGTTTGAGTTCTGTTTTATTCCTAAAACTCAAAGTCAAGTGGTGTAGGATATGAAGCTATGGACGCAATAGTTGAAATGAAATAATACAAATTGAGATGAATACGAAGTGAAAATGAAAATAAAGTAAAGCACTTGACACTTGATGCTTAATACTTGTTATGTTATTTGATACTTTGTACTTGATACTTGACTACAGAATTTACGGAGATGACGACTTGAGATTCAAAATAACTTTTGTGTTCTCTTAGATACATAAACGTGTCAAAATTTCTACAAGTACTTGCTTTATTTCCTCTGTTTCTTCTATTTATAGGTCATGCAACATGGAATTTCCATCCAGAAATCAAAATAAATATGTCCAACTTGAATCTTGAATAATATTTATTACGGTTTACGGTGGAAAACAACAAAACACTTTATGACGGTTGTGATAATCATAATGACGTGCTCCAGCTTCTCAGAAATGGTTTTTGTGTGAATGGATCAAGTTTATGTATGATGTACGATTTATTATACTGCTGTAGTATAAACTATAAATATACCATGTATCGTATATTGTAGATGACTGCTGTTTTGTTTTGGTTGATGCTGCATGCTGATGAATCTAGAATCTAGAATCTAGATGACTCTAAATCTAAAGAAGCTGGATGTGAAAAGGCAGCAAACTTTTCCACGTACTGTTTCTGTTTCACCGACACCAAAACCAACACTTCTTTAGTCTCACTAATGTAGGCTCTAGACTCTAGACTCTAGAATCCAGAATCCAGAATCTAGAATAGTAGATTAATGCGGGCGTATGAATAAATGTATGTAATAAGCCCAAGTTGAGTCAACTTTCTTCACACTAAATATCTCATCTTCTCCATACTTTATTCTCGTAGCTTAGCTTTGCTCTGTGTTCTATGTTCCGTACTCTGTACTCAATGCTACTACTGTCGTACTTTTACTATATAACGAAAGTATACTTGAGCCAGAACCAGAAAGAACTAAGTCTAAGAAAATGAGAATATCATTAGAAAAAATCGCGCCTCTGTGACTTGGATACGTCGAGACTTTTAGCATACAGCTACAATCTAGAATCTAGAATAAAACTTGTTCTTGGTATGATTTTTTTTTGGAAAAATATAACTTTATAATAGTGGTTTGTTAATGATCGTATGCGTGATATCTCATACTCCACACTCCGTACTTGATATTGCACACACTTGATACTTGATACTTGATACTTCCTCAGTGCACTCAGTAGTCAGTAGTAGTCATTCGCCTCAAGTTGAGAGTTTTGATATACAAGCCAAAATATTAGATTTTCCTTTGTTCTTGGTAAAATGGATTAAAAATCATGGGAAAACTCAAAGAAAGCCATGAGCGTGTGTGGTGTGTGAGTAGCACTTTTAATGAATATTTTACGCATAAAATTACAAAAGTTAACTTGCATCTTTGCCTCACTTCTCCTTCCAACTGTGTAACCATAATGGACTCATTGGATTGGGAGAGAGAGCACAGAGGAGAGCAGTCGACCTGCATTATATTTTTCTGTAAGGTAAGGTCATTTTTATAGTCTCTGTGTAGTATTAGGAGAGCATATATAATAGAGAGAATATATATATTAGAGAGAATATATATTAGAGAGAATATATACATGTATATATTAGTTTATATACTCTGAGTAGTATTTTGTAATATTAGGAGATACGCAGAGTTTTACGATTTAGATTTATTCCCTCATGTTTATTATTATTTGTATAGTCTAGAGTGTAGAATGTAGAGTGTAGAGATAAGGCGAGGGCATATGTAATGAATAAATCTTAATGAAATCTATTCCGACTAATTTTACTTCTTTCTTAAAAAAGGAAACGGAAAATGAAAAGGAAAACAATCTACAAGAACTTGGAATGAAGACTGGTTACTGGTTTGAAGACAACCCAGTCTTTCCAGGGACACTAAATCTTCTCCACATCTCCACATCTCTAAATTTGCTCTATTTCTCTCTCTCTCTCGTTCATTTATGTAGTGAAGATAGCTGATACTGATTTTGGTCTGGTTTGTTTTGGTTTGGTTTACCTCAAAATGGATCCTCACAAGACTCGTTACTAGTTTCAATTTTCCTACGTGCTCTGTCAATGTTCTATGTATGGCAGTAGTATCTAGTATCTACTATCTATCTAGTATCTACTGCCTACGTCCTACATTTACGTAATAAAAAACAAACAACAAGAGAGAGAGAGAAAGAGAAATAAAAAGAATACATGGTTGAAGGATGAAGAAAAATGCAAGAGGTTCTCTCATGTACATTGTAAATACAGACAGTGCTCAATGCTCAAAGCTCAAAGCAGGATGTGCACAATCTACAATCTAGAGTTTTTCTAGATCCCAGATTCTATATTCTAGATTCTAGATTCTGGATTCTGGATTCTGGAGGAGAGGATAAACTTTGCACCATGTATTTGGTGCCAGGGGAAAGTAGGGAAAGTAGGGAAAGTCTAAAAGTGGAAATGGAGATGAAGAAAAAGAAACAAATTAGGTTCTTACCCAGATACATCATCCAGGACTTTGTGGCAAATCCATATACAAATGCTGCTGATATCTGGGAGAAACACGAAATGATTCCAATTAACGGATCTGCTAGTTTCAACGAGTAACTCAACATTCCCATCGAAAGGAAGGAACCTGCAAATAAAACATAGACAAAATTTACGTCCTAGATACTACATAGATACATTTTGTTTACCTCGAACGTCGTATATTTTGTACAATGTACAGTGTAGATTTTACCTAGCCATCCGCATGTGCAAAAACTAGGGATTTTTGCAGAAAAACAAGAAATCGGGATTAGAATTAAAATGGATGGAAAAGGAAAGGAAAAGTTCCCTCTTCACAATATACATACGAATTCCTGCACTGTATATTGTATATTGTATTAATCTATTTAAAACGGAGGAAGAGAAAAAAACCACAACTTGTCAACAGTAGAAATGGAAAAAAAGAAGCCACCTTTGTACTTTATGCTTGCCCAGGCTCATATACTATTTCATATTAGAATAAATAAATTACGCATGAAAATGTATCCCAAAATATACCAAAATACGCTATGTTGGCGGCTTCTCCATTTCTTCTCCGACTCTAGACTCTAAACTCTAGACTTTCGACTCTCGAATCCCTTTGATTGTGTAAGTAAATAAAAAAAAGGTTTTCTATTCATTTTTGTTGATGTTGTCAAGTCCTGTTGGTTTTCCTTGTCCTTGTCATATGATAGTGTCTCTCCATTCTATTTTCTTCATTCTTTTCATATTTTACTCATCAGAAGAGCATACAGCACACATCACATAATATACAATACACAATACACAGTCTCGCAATGTCAGATGATGAATCTAATATTACTTTTGCTAGGGAATTTTCAAGGGATTTATTTACTTGATTTTTTGTGTAAACAAAGATTTTCATCAGATATATTTAGAACGTAGAGAGTACCATAGGTAGAATAACTGAAGAAGGAAAGAATATTAGAAAGAAAGCATTTAGTGGCACTGGAACTGGAACTGGAGCTGGAGCTGGAGCTGTTACTCTTTAATATGATGTATCATGTATCTATTATTCTTTGGCATATGTGTGTATGGACAATGTACAGTGTACAACTTGGATTGTACACGAGTGAGTGAGTAATGTGTAGGTCTATCGGTACTTGGTTCACTCATTTCAGGATTTATTTTTCCACAAACTTTTCCCGACTGGCTCAACTCAACTGTGCATAGAATATAGAATGTAGAATATAGAAAATGAAACTTAAGGAAGCTATTCATTCCAGCCGTGCTTCCTTTTACTACCGAATTCAACACACAACATACATATGTAGATTGTACACTGTACACCCATATCCATCTCTATCTCCGTCTCCGTTTTCCTTTTCGTTGTCGGTTTTAGACTTGATTGTCGTTTCGTATTTTCTATTTGAACAGTTCCATCCTTTGCTTCTTTTTATTCTCATCTGCATCTCCATCTCTATCGTCATCGCCATCACCATCACCACCATCATCATCATCACCTTGGCTTTAAATACAGCGGAAATTTCATGGAAAGGCTCTCCGTTCTCCTCCCCGTACTTTCAAATTTGATGCAGATGGAGATGGAGATGCTGATGTTGATAGTAATGATGATGGCGATCCCTTTTCTTCTCTAGTTTCTACTTTAGTTTGGTTTGCTATTGCCATTACAATGACTTTGACTTTGACTGTGGAGGGAATAAAAGGGACTCCTTCGCTTTTCGCCTCCTTTTGCTTTATTTTCTCGCTTCGACTTGCACTTTCCTCCTCAAAATTTTAGTCGGGATTCATAAGACATAAGACATTTACGCGCCTCATGAATAAAGATAGTGTGAAAATGACTTGAGACTCTAGCATCTAGCATCTAGAATCTAGAATCTAGAATCTAGAGTTGAGAAAATGAGAAGGAGAGAAATGTGAACACTGTACTCTCTTGCTATAGAGAAAGCCGAAGCAGAGTAGCTTAAATACTCTCTCTTTCATTTTCAACCATCTTTAACTACACAAGTGAACAAAGGAGCAAACCAAAGCTCAACCATATTAATGCATATACCACGTACTTTGTATATACTATATTCTACATTCGACATGCTATATTGTAGTACGTTTATATGAAATGTTATAGTTTGAAAACTTTTTTGTTTGCCTCGCTCTGTCTACTTTGTCCGTACATATTTATACATATTACATATTAGTTGGCACTGGCATTGGCATTGGCATTTCACTTGGGGTTTGTGGTCTGGTTATTTGTCTATTCTCTGTTCTCTGTTCTCTGTTGTGTGGTGGTGGTGAAGAAAAACTCATTTCGATTTCCTGTTTTCAAATAACAAGACTGTCTGCATAAAATCTATGGCAAAGGAAAAGATGTATAATGTATAATGTACAGAATATAGACATGATTCTCATTTCCATATTTGTGTACCTAATCTGCATATGAAATTCCAAGGATATTATATTTTACAGTGGAAAGTAGAAAGTAGAAAGTGGAAGCAACATACTAGATACGATGCAAATTGGAAGGGATGACTTAATAAATTCATTTTCTAGATATTTTTATTTGCCGTCATAATCTCATAAAATCATTCAAGAGATTTGAGTCTCGAGTTTTGAGAATTTGAGAATTTGAGAAACAAGATTCATGAGTTTCTCCTCCCATAATCTACAGTACAATAGACATACTCTGTTCAAGACGGTACAGTTGAAAGTAGAAAGGTTCTGTCGGTGTAAAGTAGAATATATTAAGTAATCACAAGGTACAATGAAAGGGCGGCGGAGATTCTGATGTACAACTGTACATTATATTATGGCGCATCATAATAATACAAAATGCACAAAACAGCTTATTCTAGTATCTAGAAAATAGTATTTTTGATAGACTTTTCTTCCTTCTTTGTAGATACATGCACAATGTACAATGTGCATGTGCATGTAAGTGTATATTGTGTAGTGTGTAGTGTATAGTGAGCTTAGATACGATTAGAATTGAGATTGTGGGGGAATTCAAAATTCAAGCTCATTTTTAGTATAACGTATTCAGTATTTACTACGCTACGACATAATAATTTATGTACTTTTGCAATAGACTTTAGCCAAAAACCGAATATTTGAATTCTTTAAAAATTTTCAATCTTCCATAATCCATATTCCATATTACACATGTTTAACGCGGATAAAATGTTTATGAAAGAAAACCGGATTTATTTATATAATATCTCAAGTCTCAAGGTGAAATACAATATTATAGATTATAGTCGTACAACTTAGATGTTAATATTGACAAGAAAAACTAATGAAATGTTGAATTTTGAAAAGAATTTTCCAGCGCACAAAAGCTGAAATCATTTTTTTTGGATATCTTGGAGTCATCTTCCTTTTTAGAGCGAATCTCGAATCGGGAATCTCAAAGCGTTTCATGTTATCGCTAGTCTTCTGTCTTCTAACCATAATCAACACATCAACACATTAGAGATTCGGAGATGGGAAATTTTTCATGTTATAACTTAACTATAGAAAATTTTGTAGTTGAGGAAGAAAACGGATGGGAAATCTTTGAGGAAAGAGCAGAAGCAGAGGAGGGCACGATGATTATATTATATAATGTATAATCGATTCAAATGTACAATGCACAAGGCACAGATATGACATGCTGACTTATACATATCTGTAATCTGGATAGACTATAAACTGTAGACACACTATGCTCTATAGTATGCTTACGAGGCGGGTGTTGTGCTGTTTTCTGTTATGCTAGTTTAAGCTTTAGCGTGGTATCCTAAAACCAGGCATCACCAACAGGAGGAAAAGGAAGAGGAAGAGACAGGATGGATTTGGATACGGATACTGGGCGTTCTAGACTCTAGACTGTATAGACTCTAGAATCCAGAATATGAGTTTGAGATTCTTCCTCCTTTTCCTTCCTAGAATCTAGAATCTAGAATCTAGAATAATTTATTATCTTACCAATGGCTCCGATGGCCATCATGTATACACCAAAAACTCCATAATCTTGTTCATTCCACTTGAAATGGCCGATAACAAAGTAGTAGAGGACGCTGACTTCTCCTACAAGTAAAAGTGTGAGCAAAAAACATGAACGAAAACCGTCATTAAAAATTATACATTATTGAGCATTGAGCATACTCTGTACTTTGTGTACACGGTACAGTGTACACGGTACAGTGTACACTGTACACATCATATCAGTAGTTTGAAACATGATTAACATTTTTGTGATGAATTTTCTCCATCAATATTATTACATACAAGTAAATGTTAAGTGTAATAATTACTCTTGATCGTTCGTGCGCCTTGTGGCTTGTGGCTTGTGGCAATTAATAAAGGGAATTTTAATAGCACGTCAAATCGTCAAGGTTTATGGATAATAAATTTGAAATAGTAATTTGTACACAATAGAAGATAGTAGAAAATTGTGAAACGGTCGAGTTGATGGGCTGTGGGCCGTGGGCCATAGTCCATAGTGCCATATGTATGGAATCTTAACTCATTCAATTGTGTATGATGTATGATGCATCCCACACACATTGAATTGTCATGGATTGCTTTGAAAGTGCGGATGAGGATGAGTTGAGAGTTGAGAGAAAGCACAATATGACAGAACGGAATTGGCTTGGCTTGGCTTGGATTTGGTTGGGTTGAGTCGGACTGGAATGGATTGGACTGAGTTGACTGCCTAGAGGAAGGAGGAAGGAGGAAGAAGAACAGAGAAATAACGGAGCAAAAAATGCTTCTCCTCTCCATTTTCTATTCTCTGTTTCTTGTGTAAGAAATATGAAACAGTATTTCTTTTGACGGGAGGAAAATGATAGTCGTCTCGTGTCTCTAGTCTCGAGTCTCAAGTCTCAAGTCTCGAGTCTCGATTTAACTTGAAATCATAGTAGCGAGCCAGAAGTCAGAGTCAGAGTCAGAAGTCAGATGTGACGTAAAAAGGGAGAAAGTACACAATACACAAGACACAAGAATGAGGGACGAGGAGGAGAAATGGAAAATAAAATAAAAACGGGAAGAGTATTGAACTGGAAAAAAAGATGATTTTACCTTGTATAGGACCAAGTCCGAGTAAAAGGACGACAAAAAGAATCAGAATCTTGATTCTTTTGTCTCCGTCCCTTTTTTTGAGCGCAGTTCGGAAAGCTTCAATGACATTTTTGTAGTCGAACAAGTCCCTACATTTGTTTGGTGATGGTGACCCTTTCCCTGTTGTCCTCATGACGATCTCTGGATCTTTGGTTTTGGGATGCGTGTGTCTCGTTGGATTTTGTGTATTCGTTTTTGTTCTGTTGCTGACAATGTTAACGTCCGCTTCTGCAGCCGCCAGTGATGTTGATGTTGATGTTGACAATGACAATGATGGAGGTGATGAGGACAGGAATTCTTTTGATTCAGATTCTGTCCCTGTTTCTGTTTCTGTTTCTGACTTTGATGTTGATTTTGATTTTGATTTTGATTTTGTGTCTCCTGACCACTCATCACTGCCAAGTTTAACTGTCAGTTTGGACCCATTCGAGTCAACTCCACAGTCCAATTGTTCTCTGGCTGTCAGAGATGAAAAGCCCAAAAGCTCTGATGAAAATGAACCGTACTTAACTTCTTTTGCTTCTGGTTCTGGTTCTGATTTTACAGGACGCGTTTCTTTGACAAAGAACAAGATGCCCAAGAGTGAAATAACTTCAAGAACTTGACCCAGTATAAAAATCCCTTGGAATTTCAGACTCTGCCCACACACACAAGAAACAAAAACAAAATGTTCAATTTTCATGCACTTTGTTTCATCAGAGATCATTCTATATTCTATAGATACATTATTCAGACGTGTTGTTAATTAAAATTACTCTTAAACCAGAAATATTTGAGTGTGGAATTTTTCTGGAGTAAAAATCATCATCATACATATACATCGAAAGACGGAGGAAAGTTTTCAAAATCCATCATATTCTGAATTGTGAACCTGAATGTAATATGTATTTATACTTCATAAAAATCTAGATTTATTTCCGTACATGAAATTGTTCCTCGACTTTTTTCTTCTTTTTCACCATGATTATCATCAACAGACTATAAAATTTTATTTATCTTGGAGATTCAAGATTCGAGACGGAATATGATACAATGAAAAAAAGTAGTTTGATCCTCGTGTTTGGGGACAATGAACTGCAAAGGAGAAAGTTGAAGTTGGAAGTTGGCATAACTAAAAATAGCTTATATTATATCTATGTCCTTGTGTGATAAATGATCGAGGAAAAGAAAATTTTGGCGCTTTTCCTGCTCAACTCTATTCAAACTGGTGTTGCTGGTTAGTGAATATCATGATAGCGAATAAAGTTTACAGTAGTTTGACATACTACGTTCTTTTGTATTTTATCATGTGCTAAAAAATAATAAATAGAGCAGAAAAAACATACAAAAGGATAAAGTTTGAATTTTGAATAAACTTGCTTTTATCCAACAACTTTTGATATCTGTTTCCCCTTTTCCAACTGTCCAGCTAAAAGCTGAAAACTAGATTCTAGATTCTAGATTCTAGACTCAACACTCAAAACAAAATTCATTTTAAAATCATCTGAATCCTCCTATTTATTTGGGAACAAGGAACAACAGAACGCTTTCTCTTTACAATGCAGGAAACGACATATGGCCTACTTGTAACTTTTAACATTTCAAAGTTGGCATGGTTCGCTTAGCTCACAAGTTTATTATTAATTCTTGCTAATTAAAAACATTGAGCTGATCTGTGGTTTTTGTATTTCCTATTTTTTCCAAGTGTTTGTTTTACTCTAGAATCTAGAATCTAGAATCTAGAGAAACAAAAGTATGTTCAATATAAACAAAGTGAAAGTGCATGCATGGTGTATGGCGAATGGTACAGAGCACAATTAATGTTTTCAAAGTTGGAAAGTTTCAAAGTTATTTTCATGCTAATCAACAGAGCTTTTCCCAGGAAACGCCACACACCAGACACAATCATGATGCAGACGGAAATTTGATATAGAAGAGTTTTATGAATCCAGAATCTAGAATCTAGAATCCAGAGTCTAGCAAAATCATAAATTTACTTTCAGTTTTCAAGTTCAAGAAAATTATGCAAAACACAAGACACAAGACACAAGACAGCGACTAAAAAGGATTAGTGTAAAAGATACTCAAAGTTCCTTTGAGAAAGAAGAATAATTGAAAAGCAAAAGGAAGAAGGAAGAAAGATTGAGTGAAACTATGAAAAGTAGATAAATTGCATTGAAAATTCAAACTTGTACATTTGATTGACGTTTCTTTCTCTTCGTCCCCCTTTCACCGTCAGTCATGAACCGCCAATGAACTGAAAACCGGGAGGACATGCAGAATATAAAATGTAGAATGTAGAGTGTAGAGTGAATCCAAATTAGTTAGCCTCACGACATAGGAAATTAACCCTCACAAAAGTGAATGGGGTGTTTCCTCATACTCCATACACCATACAGTTGAAATGCATATTATACACAGGTGCATAATAAGACACTCTACAGCCAGCACACCTTTTTCATAGACAGTGCAGAGACACTAAAACAGACTCCAATTTATTGTACTCTCATAAACTGGTGGAAACTGGAGGTATGACAGTATTTCCAATTAATATTCATTCTACTTCCTTCCATTAGTGTCTACAGTCTACAGTGTGCACGCATTTTGATAAAACAAGTTGACAGGAATACGTTTTTTATTACCAATTTACGACACACGCATCCCTTTTCTGTCTCGAATTCTTGAACTCTGTCACATAAAAATTTGTGTGACGTCATAATTAACAAGATTTTTGTATTCGTATTCATGTTTAAATTATTTTCTTAATTTTTCAACGGATGCTGTAGACTGTAGACATGTAGACTGTGAACTGTCTACAAAATTGAGCTTCTTAACGTTTTTTTGGTCCTTGAACGTTCAATGTACATCGTCCATATTCTCAGAATGGAAACAGGTGTATTGTTTCCCCCCTAACTTTTAAAAAAAATTCCTTCACTTAAACGCGTTGACGAAAGTACTAGTTTTTACCCTGTCTCAATGTCATTTCTTTTGCCTTTTACCTTTTGGTGTCTTAATTTAATTTCATCTCGTATCATGCTTCATTAGACATTCGACATTCGACATTTTCAGAAAGGTCTGCACAATTTTCTCATCGAGTTGGAACAGGATGTGCTCCTCAACGGATGGTACGTCAACACATAAGCAGAAACGAAAAGCGAACCAGTACCGTCATTTTGATCTTCCTTTAGAAAGAAAAAAATAGTGGATGAAAAACAAAGTGAATTCTAGTTCAAAATCCACTAGAAAACAGAGAAAGATGAAGCTTTGAATACACAACGTACACATTTGTTTTAGACGAAAAGTAGAGGAAAAAGTTGTGTAGCTTCCTTTTTGCATTACTGTAATATTATTATGTAATATGTGTGTACATTGTAGATTCTAGATTGTAAATTGTACATGTATGAATGCCTTTCCATTCGCCTGAATGAATGAATGAATCCAACCTGGACCAACTCCGGCCCTTGTTTTTTTATTCAATTTTCCTCTATTGTAAAGATATGGTTTTCTTTGTTCTTTCCTTTCACTCTTTGTTTTTTGCACACATGAACTGGTTTTTGTTTACTTTGGATTTTTATATAGGGTAAAAAGTATGATTCAAAGTAAATTTTGTTGCAAACCTGAAGGAGAAATCCACCTGCAGCAAGCCCAGCAGATGTTCCAAGAAACCAGCAACAATTGACCAAGCCAATTTTGACGGTTCGAATTTCCTTTGAGCTCGAGTCTCCAGTCCAGCTATAGGCGGCCATCCCAAACACAGTGGAAGATCCAGTCAAGGATAAAGGAACGGAAATCCACACAGCCACAACTTCTGCTGACCAATCTTCTTTATAAAGACAGAACAGCAAACCCGCATTCTACTCTATCCACAAAAAAACAAAAACAAAAAACAAAAAAAGGAAAAGAAAAGAGATAAGATGAGATAGAAAACAAAAAAGAGGTTATGAAATCACAGTATCTAAAATTCTACATGGAAAACAAAAACGTAAAAAAATTTCATCAAATATTAACCCTCAATATATATTCAAAATATAATGGAAAATTCAAACGCCATATGTACGGATATTTCAGTATGTCAGATTTCTATATTTCAGCCAAGTCATGAAGAGCAGGGTGTATCTGTGAGCATTCTGCGCGTGCATATTTGCACATAATTTCATAAACATGAGGAGCCGTTCATGTACTTGATGCAAAAGGATGGATAAAATGGATTCTTGACCAAATTCACATGTTTATTAATGCTAAAAGTCCAATGTAAACTACTAACGTCCTTTTCCCAATGTCCAATCAGCCGATCACCGATCACTTATGTACGTAAGGAAGTATGTACCGCTATATGCGAAATAGCAATTTTAGGAGATAATATTGTACACAGAAGAGTTTTGTGTGTATCTATAGGTCAAAAAATTCGTAATATGTAATTTCCGACAACAACGTGAATTCAAAAACTCGGAGAGAACCAGTCTTGAGACTCAATTCTAAAGTCTAGAGTCTAAAGCGTCGAGTCTAGACTCTAGAGTCTAGAGTCTCCAATTTTTTCCGTTTTCATTCTATCCTTTTTTGTGATACAGAATCGAATCAAATAGGATTTATACCTTATCTTACCCAACCATGCTCAATGCCCAATGTTCCATGCTCTATGCTCTATGCTTTATGCTCAATGTTCAATGTTCAATGCTCCATACTCAGTTCTCGATAAATTGTGTAGGAGAAAGTTTATTCATCCCATTCACGTTGTACTGGTGGACATTTTTGGAGACAGCTAATATCTGTCGTCATTTTTCTAGTTTTCTAGTTTTCTAGCGCTACAGGAATATAAAGAAGAAGACAGAGAGAAGAAATGTCCTTATTCTTTGTCCGTCCGTCTTCATTCTTTATTCGTCCGGGTTTCAGACGTAGATTCTAGATATGTCAGTTTATGCACACTGTATATTATACGTCTATATGATCTATATGATGTGCGTACCTACTACCGACTACCCCCTGTACGCTACTGGATGTATTTTCAAGGTATTTGTAAGGAATAATAGGAGAAAATGTTGGAAAGATTTCTTTTTTTTTGGCAAACGATGTGACATGTAAGGGAATTGGGAAAAAACTATATATTATCAAAAAGCCGTTATACAGATGAAAATATCCGCTCCTTGCCAATTTCAATATCAATATCAATTTCAATATCGATATCATTATCCATATTCATCATGCTTTCTATTTTTTCCTACATGAATCAGTATAATGTGTGTCTATCTATTATCTATTATCTACTTGATGCCAAATCCTGAATACATCAAACTGATCAAACCAAACCAAACCGGAAACTAAACTATCCGTCCTTTATAAAATCAGTACCAAATAACGTGCTGAAATAAATTTAGTTTTGTGTGAAATTTGCTTCTAAACTTGTTTAGTGTAAAAGAAGACGTAAAGGCTACTTTGGCCTGAATTAAAACTTGTCAATTGTCAAATTAGTCCCCGTCCTCATGTTTCTGTACAATGTTCAATGTTCACTTTACATACGCAATAGTAAATAATAATTATAAATGATGAAACAAGAAGATTTAAGAACCTTGCGATCATTATAAATTTTTATGTGGAGCATTATATTATACGGTTATGCCTAAAATCCTCCAGACTCCAGACTCCAGACTCAGACTCAGACTCCAGAGCTACAGATTTCCAACTATTTATTTATCCATTCTTTTTATATTACCACTGGCCTGGAAAATGGCTGTTAAATGATGGAAAATTGTACCAATTTTGATGCCGTAAATAAATAAAATTGGGCTCTTGTACAGATAATATTGGATGCAATAACTATGAAATTTGGTGATGAACCAAAACAAACGGAATACGGAATCACAGAGCATCACATCACATCACATCAAATTGTTAACATAATATAATAAAAGGTCCATTAGAAAACAAGGAAAGTAGAATCCAAGGCTCACCGAGATTATGTAACCGAGTATCGGGAGTATCATTGCAGGTTTTCGTCCATGTTTATCGCTCCAATTTCCAACGTTGAGGACAAAGAGAACTGGCATAGAGTACTCCACAACAGACTTCCAAACCCCTGCAATGATATTCAAAATTCAAAATTCAAAAGAGATTTTACGACTTAATAGTTGGTTCCCAATTGAGATTCTCCATTCTCCATTCTTGTAATAATATAATATAACCAAAACTACCAGCAGGTACTTTTAAGAACAATGATTTGGTTTTGATATGCTTTGTTTGAATTTTCAAAGTAAAATGGGCAAGAAGTTTTAGTCAACTTTGATTTCGAATCAAAGTTGGAATTACAAGTATATAACTTTGTAAATATAAGTGTGTACATTGTACACACTTGGAATTGGTTTGGATTGGAGGTGATGAGTTTGTGTAGAGTGTAAAGTATAAAGTATTAGTGTTAGTAAAATCAAAAATCACCAGTGTACATTTGTATATATGTAGATGAAAAATAGAAAGGTATTTTGAAATGACTGAATTCCGACTGAACAAATGAACAAAGGAACAAATTGAGAATCGTAGTAGTTTTCCTCGGAATCACCAAACTTGGATACTTACCGATTTTTGCCGTGGTTTCCAAAGCCTCGTTCATTACATCCATATAAAAGTCCATTTCATCTTCCGTATAATTACTAAAATACACAAGTACAGAAGCAGAGACTTAGAAATAGACATTGTACAATAGATAATACATCTAGAACATCTAGAATCTAGAACCTAGAACGTAGAATGTTCAACGTTGAACGTAGATGTAGAACAGGATTGAAATGGATGTAAAACGTGAGATTTCCGTCTTTTGGGACTTTTGAAACTTTTAATTTTGACGGATTAATCCCAAAGTCAACTTTTTGAGACAAGGAACCAAAAGTTGGAATTTCAAATCCCTATTCCCTTTTCCTCTCTGTTTCTCTGTCTCTATCTATCATTTCTATTAAAATAATGTGGACTGTCTAGTGTCTAGTATCTAGCCTACAGTCTACACTTTATACACGGTATAATTATTCGTTTTCCTACCAATTCATACATAAATTATGCAAACGTATCTACTAATGTAGTGTATAATCTAAAATGAGGATTTATTCTACATTCTAGAGTCTAGAGTCTAGAGTCTACAGCGTGTGCAATATTTTTCATGCGCTGACTTTACCCGCTGAATAAATTTGTACAGACTTCTTTCGAGTATCCAGAATTGATTTGACAGGCACGTCCAAGCATTAAATTTTGTGTCACAAAATTTACCATGACAGCCGCAGTCATATGAAGCAAACATATAGGTTCAAGGCGGATGGATTTTAATATAAAAACTGCTTGGGATGTCCAGGAATGAGATGTATTCAGGCTTAAGTCTTTTGAGTCCTCCATCTTCGACATTTATCTCGAGTTTCCCGTCTCAAGGCTCAAGTCACAAATCTCCAGTCTTGAGTCTCCAGTTTCCAGTCTCCAGTTTCTAGTCTCCAATCTCGAGTTTCGAGACAAAAGGCAAAAGTTAATTTCACCAAGAAAAAAGAGAAAAAAACTTTTTCAATCCCACAAAGAAAATGAAAAGACGGAGAACAAGGAAACAGAGTCTTTGGATTTTGGATGTTGGATTTCGTATGTTTGGAAAAATGAGAAAGGAGGCGAAACCGGATTTGAATCCGTATTTGAATTCAAATTCCAATTCACAATTCACGAATCGTAACTACGTGTACAAAAAATTCACATCTATTCAAATGTGTTATAGTTAAAAAATTCCAATTTCAATTTCAATTTTTGTCGCGTTTCACTTTCTCTCGTCTCTGTTCTAGTCTACATAGTCTGGCCTTGTCTCGTCCGGTCTACGTTCAACTGCTAAAAACTTATAAAACCACACAAACACATCCACAATCCACACTTTCACTTTCACATTCACACACTTTTTTTCACACACACTGTAGTTTTTACATTTCTTCCACTTTCAAAGATTTGACATGCTCTTTGATTTGACAATGCAATTTTAAACACAAAGGTTACAGACGTTCACAATCCACGATACACGAGCCACGACACATGACGAACTAGACTGAAGATGACAAATTTTAAATTGTGAAAATTCCAGAGACATTACACATGTATGTAACTTTTGCGTCCTGGAATTAAAACTGTTTAATAACAGCAAAAGGTAGCTAAAGGTTTTATCATATAGCCCAGTATTTATAAAAAAGGTATGCAAAAATCATATGCTACAATTCTTTATTACATAATAATTTATTACATAATAATTTATTATTTATACTGTATACGCATCCCAGATTATAGATAAGGTGAATATGCATTTAATGGTCGTTGAGCATGTTTCAACTACAGTCAATTTATTTACAAAAATTGCCTTGCTGGCTAATTAATTTATGTTCCATATTTTGCGTACTATACAAATATTATTATTATTATTAGGTTCATTCGGCAGACACGTTTATAGTTTATAATTTCGTACCTTTGAAATTTGAAATACTTGTGTGTGAATTTGGCGACATTTAGATATAAGTGCCGTGCTTTTTAAAGGCAATATCAAATATCAAAGCACATTTACAATTTTACATTATACATTGTACCTTATCAGTTGCAACTGACAACGACAAGTGATAACGTCACACTGAAACTCACCACTTACTCTCGAATTAATACCATTTGAGACACTAATACATAAACAAATCATGGTTGATTGTGGATTGTGGAGTTTATAAAAAACTTTATGGCATTGACTTTTTAACAACTGTTGATTATGATAAGTGATAAAGGATATAGTTGTTATCTGTTACATAACGTTAGTGTCACGTGTCAGGTGAGATAATTATATAATAATAATTCCTTGTCATGCAGGATACAATAAGCCGCGCACTCATTGCTGAAGTGGACACTAGACACTAGGCATACATGTTGTATCGTTACCGTATGTTGGATGACGTAGACCATATTATGAAAAAAACTAGAAGCTAATATTAAACTAGAAGCGGGCCACAAATTCATCCATTTTTGTTTCTTACATCCAAAGTTGATAATTCATAAAAATAAATTTTTATATACAACACAACATCAATTACTTTGGCTTAAATGTGCTTTACGTTTTTGCAAAGGTGAGACTTTTTGAACGATGAAAATATATTATATGGAAAGAAAGAATGGAGCAGAAAATGCAAGGAAAAGTTTGGGATGAAAGTGTTGGAGCCTGCGACCCGCAGCGACGAACGTCTCTACCAAATTTCTCCGACGTTTTCCCTCAACGTTCCAACGTCGCTTTAAAGATGGAGCTTGGAGTGCCTTTGGGAAGAAGAGTAGTTGGAAGCCTTTTGCCAATTTACGTTTAACACAAAAACTAAAACTAACAATAAAACTACAACGTTTTTTCTCACTGACCAAAGTACACAACTAAAGGAGCATTACTTTTATTATAGAATTAATTTGGTTTCTAATTTCTTTACAATTCGTAACTTGGTGTTTTGATGATGTTGAAAATAACTGACTGATTGATCCTGATTCACATGAAAATTCACAAAATATCTATAAAGTTGATGATACAATTACAGAAACAACAAACTGCAGTTTAATTTTTGATTGCTGGGTTTTGATACTTAAACATTTGATGCATAACCAACTTCTCTGCTTGATTTATAAAGCTCCAAGTTCCAAGTTCCAAGCTCCAAGCTCCAAGCTTGACGTTTATAAAAAATGACAATTTTGTCGATTGTCGATTGCCGAGGTAGTTTTTACTTGCCAGAAAACTACCTCAAAGTATCTTGTAGACACCCACACGAGTCATAATTTAAAAGGCTTGATGTTTGATGAAGTGATTCCGTGTATCTTATATCAAGAACTTGTTCTCTTCATGCGTACTCTTTATTAAATTTCAATGAAATTTTGTGCACTGATACAAATAGTCAAAAAACGCTCATTTCTCGAGTTAGGAACAGTGTCCAAAGTGAATGAACGGAGATGCATCAAAGCTACTGAGTAAACTTGCACCATTTGTAGTATGTTGAATGTAGATACATGTAGAGTATAGAGTGTAGAGTGTAGAGTTTTGCCGGATTTGTTGTATAAATATCACTTTGTACAGTGTAAGTAAGAGAATTTTCTGTATTTATAAAATAGGCAAAGAACATAGAGCCATAGGCAGTAGGCAGAAGGAGAGAAGGAAAATAAACATGGAAAGGAAGTGAGTGAAGGGTTGCAAGTTGCAAGTTGAAAGTGAGGAAAGTATGGAGGATCGAGTTCATGTTAGTCAAAAATAAATGATAGCCAATCTGTCTAAATGGAAAGGCTTTTCCTTTTGAAATTTTCATTAAAGTTGTTTGCTGACAGTGGCAACTCGCAATCGTCTGCTTCGTGCTTCGTCCTTCCCTCGCTTTTAAATTGGAAAAGTTACAGTGTAATATCAAGTCAAGATGTGTGCATATACATATACGAAGTCTATTCGTATTATTATATTAGTATTAGTATTGAAATCGGATGTACACTGTACACTGCGTATTGTAACGTTCATATCACCACCGCTTACTACTTAGTAATAAGTGTAAGGGAAAAAATGTAGCAGCTCAGCTTCAAAGTTAACTTGCAAGACTGAAAGTATGGAGTAAAAGTTGGAAATTTGGAAATTTGGAAATTGACTAGGAAGGGGCTAGATTCTAGATTCTAGATTTGGCGTTTGGCGTTTGGCGGGTGGTGAAAGATGCAATAAATCCTGATGAAAATCCTGTCATGGGTGCATTACTGTAAACTGATATTAGTATTTTTACATGCGTGTAAAATATATAATAGCGCCCACGCATATTCGCATATGTATTACATATTGATTTACTTGGAGTTTGATTTTTCAGATTAGTTTCCCTTCAAGTCTCTTCCATCTTCCATCTCCGATCTCCGATCCTGGATCTTGGATCTTGATTCTTGATTCTTCCACCATCTCCAATTTCCAATCTCCAATCTCCAGTCTCCAGTCTTCGACAATGGACACATGTGGAATATGGTAATCCACAAACATGATAAGAATTCAGCTCAATTCACCTCTTTATCACTTCCCACTCTTTATCCGTACTGCAATCAGATCCTTATGATTTTTAACTGTCGTTTTTGCCTTCATCTTCTCCTTCATTTACAGCAATTCTACAACATACAATATGTTATGCAGTCTTAACCTTTAAAAGTCGCCGTATTTTCCACTTCCTTCCTGCATACATGTGTATTGTGCATTGGATGTGTGGTGTGTGGGAATTTTTAATGCTTCTGTTGGTGTTTGTATTTGTGTGAATGAGTAGAATGAAGTAGAAACCTTGTGGAGACTTGAGGAGGAGATCAATTATTCCGAACGCAAAACAGCCCTTTTGCTTAACATTTCTTTCTCTTTTCCATTTTCTCCATAATGCATGATCACTTTTGAAAGTGGGAGAGTGGAAAGTGGAAAGGTTTCAGTCACAGAACACTCGGTTTAGCGTGAGAATCTCCAACACTTTCAACATCCCGCTCTATACTTTAGAATCTAGGTTCTAGACTGTAGAATGTGCGTAAGCGTCTAGATTCTATATTCTATATTCCAGACCCGAGTCTCCAGTCTCCAGTCCGTAGAATCAAGTAAAAGAAAGTAAAACTTTTCTCTCCTTCCTTTCTCTTTTACTTCCTCAACCCTCAATCCTCCATACTAACTCACTTTTTAATATGATATTATTATCGCCTCTGGCTACTTCTACACACACTCACACACTTATAGTACTTTTTATATCTCGAGTCTTGAGTCTGCAGGACTTGGACATTATACTACTATGCGAATTCGACAAGGAAAAAACAGATCTGATAGAAAAACTAAGGAATGAAGAGAAAAAAATTGAGCAAGAAAAGAAAAAGTTTCATTTCCTCCTGTATATATAATGTGTAATAATAGCTATATATACATATAGTCACACTTGATATTAACCCCTGTAAAACGACTATTCTGTACTGTATAGGATTTCCAGTGTTATTTCCTCTCCTCTACTTCATATTTTCTTGGACTACTGTACACTGTACGTATATGTACACATGCCATATACAATATACATTCTAGCTTCTATATATCTGTATGATACCTACTTTGGTCGACTCTCACTCCCACTCCCACTACACTTTACTCTTTACACTCGGTCTTAATGGAGGAAATTCCAAATTCAGTTGCAGTTTCACTTTCACATTCTCCTTCAATCTTCCTCCCACTCCTCCTCTCCCTTTTTCTTTTCCCTTTCTTTCTTTACTTAAAAAAGTAATATTTAACGTAGAATGGGACGTGCGTAACTATCTCAATATGTATAGAACCTAGAATGTAGAATGTAGAATTTGTACAAACTACTTAGATTCACCTTCATCCTCCATAGTCCGTAGTCTAACTGAGTGTCCAATGTACATAGATATTTGCTTTCTCTTCTGTAGATAGAAATTGAGATCATCATCACTAGTGGCTAGGCAATTGTTTACAGTTTGTACCAATGTACAGTTAAAGTTGTAAAAATAAAAGTTTTTTTCATATTATTCCTGCGTATTCAACTTCTTTTCCTTGTTGTTCCTCCTTCTGCATATGTACAATGTACATTGTACATGGATTTACTCTGTGCTGTGGAATGTAGCGGAACTATATAGACTCTGGACTCTGGATCTAGATTCTAGATTCTACATCTCCCCGTTTTTTCACAGTTCAAGAACATAAACTTTAACTTTACCTGTAGGCAACTTTACTTAGTTTTTTCAGTTTTTCCTAGATTTTTCAGTTTCTTTTCTACCGAGTTACGCTCACAGGGCAGACCAATCCAGTCCAGTCGTAGACACAAAGACACGGGACACAAATGGAGAAAAAAGGACATTCCCGTGCAAGTCTTTTATATTATTTGCTCATTTCTAGGTTCTAGGTTCTAGGTTCCAGCTTACAGTTTCTAGTTTACAATGACAGTGTCATTTCCTTACACATTCACTTTGTAGTTTGTACCAAACTTGAAAAAAAGAAAAAAGAAAGCAACCAAAGGAGAAAGTCCACCAACAAAAAAGTAGGGTTTATTTATTATTTTGTATTGTACTTAGATGGTTTCCTCTCTGGTTTTTCCTGCTCTGTATTTGTATACCTTGATACAAAAAAAACTTGTACATGAAAAGATAGTCAAGGAAAGGGGGAAGGGAAAAAATACAGACAACGAGAGAGAGAGAGAGAGAGGCTGGCGGAAGGGAAGTAAAAACGGCCTCAAGTGAATCAAAACGCCTAGTTTGTAGATTGTAGATTGTAGATACCTCGTGCAGTGTGCAGTGTGTAGTAAGAAACGGACAAAAGTCCATTATGGCTTACTGTACGCACTAGTTAAAAACAAAATGGAAGATGAACTAACAAGCAGGAACGTAACAAAGTTCACAATTGCTTCAACAAGATCGCTGAAGTAAAACCGAATCCCAAATCTGTAAAAAGTCTCAAAAAAACCTAACCTAGCAGGAAACGCCAATCTCAGACAAAAAAATTGTACTACATACTATAGACTACAGATAACAAGGCTCTGGTTTACACACAAAAACAAAGTGTGGACAAGTTTTTAAATTTTGTCATTGAAAGAAAAATGCTGATGTAGATTTATCTACGAGGATGTACATTGTACATTGTACATTGTACATGTAAATGTGGATTCTTTGGTTTTAAAAAAATATCCAAGCATTTTAGTTGCACCCAGCTAAAACTTTAATAAATTGAGAAAAAAAGCACGAAACGTGTTCAAACTTAAGGTAGAAATTGTAGAGGAAAACAACTAAAATTAAAAGTAAACTTTGTTACACAGCAATCCACAGAATGAGATTTATTGAAAGTTTTACTCATTCAGGATTGTAGCTCAAAGTTCAAATCCAAAAATTAAATACGTGATGCGGTTGCATGGGAAATTTGGAATATTGAATATTGTATCGAATTCGATATTTTGGCAAGAAATACTGTAGAATGAATGGGAAATCTGAATTGTATAAAGCTTAATCAGGTTATTTAAAGACGAGTTTAAAAGCAAATACTAAAATAGCCTTACGAAAGAGAGTTTTCGGAATTACTTGAATTCCGAAAATAGCCTTTTGTTTTTAATACCTGGCATGTGAAAAAACTTTCTCGATAAAACAAAACATAACACATATTTATTTATGCAGGCATGTCATGTTGTTTGTTTTTCATAAAAAGTAACCTGCTAGAAAAAAGTTGTGCACAATTTCTTTTCAACCTTTGAAATAAGACGTCAGAGAGTCAACTCAAATCAATCAGCAATCAACCAACAATTTTGAATCAGGAGCTAAACTCGAAACTCGAGACTCGAGACTCTAGACTATTGCACTATACTTAAATGACCAAAACATAGACATTTTTTTTCATGTTTCTTATCAGTCTAATCAGTCATGATATTGATATTGATTTTGTTTGATTTGTTTTGATTTTCTATAGTTTTTACCAGTTGTGTGTTTATTTGCAATTCGTATTCGTGCAAATAAACTAAACAAAGTTGCATGTAGGTACAAACGATAAAGATGTGTGCTGTTCCAACTGTTCTGTTGATATTTCCAGTTTCCAGCCCCCAAATTAAGCAATTTTCTTTGTAAATATTCCTGTCCAGTTTGTTCAGTATTTAGTATTTTATGTTACTTGGGGTTACAGAAAAAAACCTAAATACTGTAACTTTTAGCTTTTGCTCACGTGCTCCTGTAAAAATCAAATGTTATCATTTTTGTTTACACATGCAAAATATTTGTGGACATACAGTTGACTTGCGAATACTGATATTTACACTTTACAATGTATAGACAAAAAACTATGAGACAGACAGATAATCCATTTTAATTGTAGTTTGTTGTGGTTTGATCTTTGAACCTTTATCCACGGTCTACGGTCAACGGTTCATGTGCAAAATCAATCCCAATAACCTAAAATTCTAACCAAAAATTGAGATGAACCTGCAGGCAGGTCGGAGGAGCGAAGCTGTATGTTTTGCATCACATGAAGGTGATAGTTGCTAAAATTAGGAGCAGAATTTTTGTAGAAATTGCGCTTAAATCAATGAAACACATTAATTTGTTTTCGCTTCTAAAGCTGGTTTGGTGTTTTGCTTAGGGTAGGGATGTGGGCCTAGGTATGTCAAATTTCTTGAAGAGGCATCTCAACTGATACCTTTAAAGGCTCTGGAGAAACTATGGAGCCTAGCAGTGAAAACAGGTGGCCCCTAACCACGCATCTAAAAATGTTCAAAATATCTTTATTGAAATTCGTCCATTTTTGGAAAATTTTGGTGTTTTGCTCCGTGAGAGCTAATTTTTCAAGGAAACCCAAAATCGTTGCAGGGGCATCAATTGCAATGCCCAGGCATCGTTTGTGCCGAGTTTGAGCC
>JAQGBH010001177.1:0-35876 GCA_034698265.1 Sminthurinus aureus | reverse complement strand
TTGTGTCTACTTTCACGTAGCAATCTCAAAATATTTTTACGAATTTTTTATTTTGAAAACCACAGGTCTTGGAAAATGATGCTCACATACAACCTTGATCACATAAAATATGTACATTTTATTATTTGATACATGGTTTTGTCTTGCAGTAGAGGTATAGATCAACGTACATCGTACATTAACATTTTATATATTAAATGTGTACATGTTCAGTGGTCAATATGTCAAGCCCACGTTTGTATTATGTATCATGTATAGAGTATGAATATGAAGTACGGATGAATGACTAAGATGACTAGACGAAATTCAATCCGTAACTTGTAGCTTAGTTTGATAGTGACTGATGACATTTATTTTGTTAATGTTTTGTTACAAGTACTTCCCTCCGAAAAATCCAAATACAAATCCAAATTATATGTGGTTGCAATAAAGAATAAAAAGACGAGAGAAAAATTCTGAAAATTAAAACACCACTAACCACTATACTCTACATTCTATATTCTATGTACATGAAACATGAAACATAAAATAGCTCGTACCTCAAATGTACAATCAAAAATCAAATCAACCTATGTATTCATTACTCATTTCATACAGGATATTATAGATGAGATGAAAGGACATTTTTTGTCGTTATCCTTAATGTCTCATGTCCTATGTCCTCAAATCTCGAATCTCAAATATCAAATCATAAAACCTACATAATACTTGATACTTGACATATATAATTTATGCATCATGTACATTGTACATTTGTAAAGTTTATTGAGTATTGAGTAAGATAATTATTATATAAGTGTCAATATTTTTATATGTATTATATTATTGTTTTTATTGCTATTGTTATTGTTATTGATCCCTCTCCTGTCCATCGTAAGTCAATATTCAGTATTGAGTATTCAGTATTCAGTTTTTTGTTGATCTCTTTATTGTACGATCAGTGTTTAGTGATTAGTAGATTGCCATGTTCTTCTTGTTACATTTTTTGTTGTTCTCATTCACAGAAAACGAAACGAGTTATAGAGAGAGAGAAAGAGCAAGAGAGAGAGAGAGAGAGAGGCAAGTATAAGAATTAAGAATTAGGTGTGAGTTTTGCACCTTCAATAACTCTCGTAACTCGCACTCGTACTCGTACTCATAAGTCTTTATTGTAGTCTGAAAGGAAAATGAATGTAATAATGATATGTATTTTCATATAATAATACACTTTTTTATTTTTATTAAAAGTCAAGTGTATTTTTAATGTTTGTGTATAAAACAAAACAAAATGAAATGAGGGTAAAGAGTAACGAGATGCATAGTAAACATCTAGTATCTGTAGTAAATAGTAAATGGCATATCAATGGCAATTGTAATGTAGCAGCCTTTTAAGTTTAAGTAGTTGTATAGTAAAAAGTATGATAGTAATAATAATAATAACAACAAAATCTGCTGTAAAGGGTATAGACTATAGACATGTACAAAAGCTCCAAGAAACAAGAAACAAGTAACCAGATAGATGTGAGAATACCTACAGACTACAGAATAAAATATAAAATACGCAGACTTACGAACTATGAACTAAGAAAACCAAGTAAGAAAAACTAGGCTAACACAATCACTGAAACGAATCAAAGGAATATTCCCAGAAGACCGCATGGATATACACACAATACACATATATATATAAATAAATGGTAGCTGATAGCTGCAATTATAATTACAGTTTGTACAAAGGATAGTGTATTACAAACTTTATAAAGTATAGGGTAAAGAGTAAAGAGTAAAGGCATCAGCAGGTTCATGTCATTATCATTATCATTGTGTATATTATTATTTATTATTAATACATGCCGTCTTGCATGAACTTTTAAACAATTTGACATTCGACATTCGACATTTACAAATATATTTTTTTTTATGCATACTTACATGAACTATGAGAATTGACAATACATGTGTATTTTATATTTTATACCACTACAAGATAACACTTTGTATAAAATGTAAAATACTGTAATTTTCAATTCTCATGACTTTTTTCCTTTTATGTTTTACATATTTGATATTATAAAATATAAATACTTGTTATACTAGAACTTGACTACCAGTTTGACAAAGATTGAAATTTGCAATGTAAATGATAAAACGGTATAAAATGTTATAAATTGTAAGCCCTTGATAAATACTTTTGATATATTTACATAGAAAGCATAATATAAATATAAATTGTGTGACACGTGATATTTTTTTAGGATCTCAGTGTTCATCATCCCCACCTATACAACTGAATTCAAGACTTGTAGAAAATAAAATAACGTGCGATGATGGCTTCGAATTATTTCAAAATGGAGCAGATAGTACTGGAACCTCAATATCAACAACAACAACAGAGCTTAAATGTGACAATAACAAATGGACCGTTCCTGACTACTTTTGTGGTAAGAATTTAAAAAAAAATGTATCGTATACTTAATTATGTATTGTTATCATGGATCACGTATTGATTTGTCACTTTCCCTTTTTTCCCTGCTCATTTTCTGTTTCTGTTTTCTGTCTCCTCAAAACGTTGTTTGGTTTGGTTTGGTCTGGTTTCTCCTTTCCTTGTCGTTTTCCGTTGACCTCAAACTCATACCTCATATTCATACTCATACATCGTACTCGTAACTTGTAAATATGACAGCATGGAAAAGAAATGATTCATCCACTTTCCTTAAAGTTTAAAATCCCTTGTGTGATTTCAAACGTCCTTCGTCCTTCAGTTGTCTAATGTCTTTTAACTTGTAGACTCTAACGAGACCCTGCGTTATTTATTGTGGTAGGTAGGTGAAAACGACTGTAGAATGTAAAATGTAAAATTTTCCTCTGGAATTTAAATTTAGAAATCCTCGTGTTGGTCTCATTGGTGTAGAGTGTAGACCACAGACCTAGACCTTATTTTATGTCTTCGCACTCTCTCATTTCTTTTTTCTTGTTCAAAAGTATTTGTGTTTGTATTCTACATCGATAAAATTCTACATTTTCCTTAAAATTATGCAGAGGGTGAGAAAAACATTGAGTTGTAGCTTGTAGATTGTTGATGACTGTGCATTATTCACGAACGATGAAGTGTCATTCACATTTTATTCACAAAGTTTAAACTTAAAGGAAGAATAGAATTTTTTTACTGCATACTTTCAGAAACTTTTTTCCCAGAAAGCAAATAAACACAAATGAAACATAAACAAACACGAATGTCCAAGAATTCCGGCATGTTGAGTTTTGTGTTTTGAGTTTTGAGTAGAGATAAGCAAGGTTAAACTACTGTTTCATATTATTTATTGTAGGAAACGCTAAAAAAACTACAAAATTCTCATGATGCTCCCACAAACTATAACAAGTTATAAATAAAACTGTAACTGTAGATTTGAAATCTTGTTTTAGCTGATGACTGAGGACATTCATACTTCATACGAACATGCAGATTTTTGAAAGATTTCCTTTTTTCTCTCTCTCTGTTCTCTGTTTTGTCATTCTAAACTCTAGAGTCTAGATTCTGAACCGGATGGATAAAATTAACTCCAGCTTATCTGCTTCTTCTTTACTGAAATTTCACACTAAATTAATACGTACACAATCCTTTGATGAGCCTAGAGTCTACTGTATTCCGTGCTAGAACTTAGAATATAGAATGCGTTATGAAACTGTCTTGAACTTTGAAACCGTTACCGTTACTTCATCATTTATAATATTATTTATAGCTAATATATATTACACACGGTATAACATCCGTGTAATTCTAATTCCAATTCTCAATTATTTCCTGCTGGTTCATCGTCTTTAATTACAATTCTTTATCATTTACCACCTTTCGACATTCTAAATTCTAATGTCTCACCTCTCAACTCCGTTTAGTTCAGCTCAACTCAACTCAATCTATCAGCTATAGTCTTTGATTTAGGTTTCAGTTTCCATTTTCGATTTAAAATATAATAATCATTTCATGATTTATAATCAGTCATCAGTATTCAGCAATCTCAACACTATCAAAACACTAGACATTAAACACGGAATAAATATTATCGCATTGACAATCTCTGATGACTTGTGTCTTGTGTTTTGTTTGATGATCGACGTATTGATTAAATTTCTCTCATCGAGTATTGAGTATCGAGTGCTGAAATAATAACCACTAATACCTTTGCATGTACTTGTATTTTGTATGCACAGCATTTATTATTTATTAGCTTCTTATTAGTACAATAATAATGGAATGAAAACAAAAGTTTTAAAGACAAACAGATATTAAAATGTTTAATTCTCGGACAAACAAAGCACCTTTTATTTTGATTCTTGATACTTTACGTTGTTTGTGTTGTACATTTTACACTGTTTGGAGTTTATGGTGTATGCAAATAATGATAAGATTTGCACACAGTCAACAGTGTAAATTTTTCAGTGTACATTGTACATACTACATACATGCAAGGATTTGCTTGGAATATGCACTAATATTCATAAGGAGAAAAAATGGGAAGTTGGAAGTTTCAAGTTTGAAGACAAAAGATAAAGATAACAAAGACAGTTAGAGATTATTATTTATGTCTAAAAATATTTGAAAGTAATTAAAATTAAAGTCCAAACTCTAAACTCCAAACAGTAGAACCTAGAACACTTTTACTTTTAGTCCTGTGCTCAGAGCTCGTAGCTCATTCAGATCCATGTCGATTGTCAATCGTGGATGTTTTCATGCATACATAAAGTGAAATAAATAGGAAGGGAAAAGTATAATGCTTTGAAATTTGAAAACGCATAAATTGTAGATGGTAGATGGACATGCAGGTAATGTATGTAGTATGTACAACTGATGAATATATAATGTATAATGTGCACAGTGTGCCCAGTGTATTTTACTACTGTACTGGTGCTGTTGATGTTGATGTGGATGTTGATGTTGATGGTGATGGTGAGAAGTCTTAGGGAAACAAGAATGACAATAGAATTTAGGTTAGAGGTTTTCACTTGTTCAAATATGTTTACACTTTACACAGTACTAGTAAGTGCATACAAATAGATAGATAGACATGCATGCACACATCAAATGAGTGCATATGCAATATTAATATGTACACTGTACATTGTACATGGCATGGGTAATAAGCACATCAATACATTCTCAATTCTCAATTATACGGAGAATGGAGATACTCTCATGTATCATATTCATATATCATAATATATTACACATTACACATACTTGGATACATTTCTCCTCATATGATATACAAAATATAAAATAATGTCTAACCGCTGCATTGCATTGTTAACTTTAAACAGTGTGTATGAGAACTAATAGATGAATGCGAATGAATGAAAGTCTAGAGTCTAGAGTCTCAAGTCAAGAAAAACAAGCAAAGGGAGAAGAAGACGCATCAAAAGACTCACAATTTACAAATTAAATATATCTGTAATGAAAATGCGCACCACCATTATGTTCGTTAGTGTAAATATAATGGTGGAATTTTCACATCTTCCATCTCTCATCTCTCGTCTCCCATCTTCTTGATTCTTCATAATGATCCGTTGTGGCTGAATGTGAAATGTGAATAGTGTGAGTAGTGAGTACAAAGGATGAAGAAAAAAACTGTCACCTTCTTCACAATTCAAAAATTTAATAGGAACTTGAATACACAAAACACCAAATACTTGAAAAAATAGTTAGATAGATAATAGATACAGAAACGGCTTAAACTGTACAGTGTGTACTAATCATAATTTTTAAAATGTGGACATTATTTGCTATTTGCACGATCGTTAGTCGTTAGTCACTGGTGTTAAATTAGTTGAATGTTGAATGTCCATCATAAGTTATATCTATTCTATACTCTGTACATTAAATATTATGTTTGGTCTTTGGTCAACAATTTGTAATACATTTTGTACACATTATTCATCTCTATTTAAAATGGAAACGAATCAAATCACAAGGTGCAAGATGAGACAAAATGATAGCCTTATACATTATCCGTTATACCGTTATAGTTTACAGTCTATAATCTGCATTGTACATTGGGCATTGGGCAGCACTATAACATGTCAAAACGCAAAACTGAAAACCTTTCAATTTTCAATACACATACCACGTACAAGTACGTAAGTATACTTGCTCATTTACTCACAGGAAAATTTGGCAAGGCAAAAGTTTGTCTTATTTCAAAAAGGAGAAGAGAGAAGACCAAGATAACTTTTTATACACACACTTTTTTTGACATAATAAATTATATCCTTGAGACGCCCTGGGCAAAATTAATTTAATTAAAATTAAATACATGGTTAAAAGTAGTTAGAAGCTGTTACGTGTTTTCTGTATGGTGTGTGGATTATGGAGTATGGATTTTATTAGACGGATGAAAGACGAAATATGTGAATATATTTATACACGCTTCCAAAAATGTCTCTGTATCTGACATAATAAATTTTTATATAATATAAAATAATTCATGTCTTTGTCCTCATCTCCTCATCTATCATCTAGTCTTATGTCTTTCGATTATGATTACAATTTTACGAATTGACGATTAGTCCTTCTGGGTTCTTGGGTTCTGAGATAATCAATATGTAAAAGCTAATGGCACAGCTAAAAACTAAGAATTAAGCGAGAGTTCAAAGTGTGCTGGACTTTTTTTCTCCTATTATTATTACCTAGTTTCTTTTGTCCCCCACAGTGCATAATGTGTAATGATGGTAATGAATGATAGACATTAGACATTAGGCATTAGACATAGCCAGCATGAAGCACTTGGTTGTTGTTTGTTGTAGTGTAAACAGTCAACAGTACATAATAAAAATTATAGCAAAAGTCGACTCGAAACTCGAGACTCGAGTCCATCGAATATGCAATATTATATAAGTATTAGGAAGATATTTTCTGAATGTAGAATGTACAATAGTTAATGAAAGTTTATATTTTGTATTTTTATTTATGATAATGTTGAGCCTATAAAATACGAAATACAAAATACAAAGAAAGACCCTCTCATGTTTCCCATTTGCCTATTTTTTAGTGCTATTCTCTAGCATTTTTTGTTTGTGTAATCGTCAGATTATGATACACTATATTTTGTACTATTTTGTGTGGTAATAATAATAAGAATAGTAAAATAATCATGCTACTAAGAGGCAAAGACAAGTACAACCTCTCGTAATAATTAGAGTAGTAGTTAAAACTGACAACAAAATTATACAGTGTTGGGCGGAAGCGTGTACGATGGACGATGTACGATAGACGATAGACGAGGGTTGTTGGTAGCTTAAAGTCTGTAGTAGTATTAACTTGGAATTATATATTCCCTGCAGATTATTATGAATGGATGCATATAATAATACGAGGTGTATTTATTATTAATTCAAAAAGGAACAAAAAAAACCTAGATTAAATATTAGATATGCTCAATGCAAAATACAAAATACAATGTAAACAAACAGACAACAATTACACAGAATACATTGTGTAGTGTGCAGGTTGTAAACATCCACACTTGCAACTTGAAACACATACACTTTTGGCCTTTATATACTACATATTATACATAGAATCATTATTGTGGCTCATTACAAATTACAAAGCTCATTTCACATGCCTCTGCTTATTATTTATTACCTTTAAGAGTGGTTGCAACTTGGAACAATTATTAATATCACTAGAGATAGTGTCCTGAATCTTTAATTAGTATTACGTATGACAACTTTTTATGAAATTCAACAGCATTACATGTTTACACTTTGTATTTTGTACCACCTTTTTAAATTGTGCATATGGTACTTGATATTTGACTTGATACTTAACCTAGTCGGTGCTCAGTTCTTAAATAGCCAGCGGTTTCCGTATTTTCAATTTTATGCTTTTCATTTTTCTTTTTCTTTGTGGAAAGGTGGACCTAAATTTACTATTTACTATTTACTATTTAGTAACAAAGAACGAGGAATGAGAGGGACAGAGAAACGTCTCTGTGTTCTGTATCTATAGTATGTAGTGTTTAATGTCTACATAGGTATACGGTATATGGTACTGTACCGAGCTAGATATGCTATATAGAAAATAGAGTAAATTGAAATGGAAAATCTTCTTCACCTCTTTTTTTCATTATAATTATGTGTATTTTCAGCGTGCGCTCAATGTACGTAAATAGTAAATACTGTATAGCCCACAATTTTGTGGATTTTTATCTTTCCTTTTGTGGTTGAAAGGTAAAGAGTACAACGTACAAAGTAAAAAGAAAAATGATACCTAAACATTATACACTATAAACTATAAATACATATCTGTGCAGTACACATTGTGCTACTCAAAACTCAAATAAATTGTGTGGCTTTTGATGCTTTATCCTTTCTGTCTGCTGCCCGATCATTATCTTGTTTTATCTGTGATATGTTAGGCTGAAATTTTAGAGTTATTGTAGTAACCCTCAACCCTCCTTTCAACTAAACAACACTAATAATAATTATTACAAATTGGTAGGTCTCTAAATATCTGCCCTCTCCATTTTATTATGCACTGCATACTGTATAATATGTACAATGTATCATGTATATACATGAAATACAGGATTTATGTCTGATATGGGATATGGGTGGAAAATATAAAATAGCCTGAAGGCAGCATCAACAATCAAGAGTCAAGAGTAATAGTTTATTTATTTTGCTCTTTAACAATTAAAAATGTCAAGAGTCAAGAGTCAGGAGTCAGTAATTAAAATGTTTTAAATTAATACAAATACTGGAGAATCATAAATAAAATTAGTTGGATTTATTTATATAATTTATAACAATCCTGTGTAAAAATGAGAATGAAAATTATGAGAATAAATCTAGAATCTAGAGTGAGTGTAGAAGGTAGAATGTAGTTCGTATCATATTGTTTCGTCTCTACGTTTTACATGCTGCAGTAGGCACTAGGCAGTAGGCAGCACTTTTAGAGTATTCTGGGTCAATTTTCTCAAGAAAGTACAGGCTTTATATGGATCTCATTTAATTGAAAGTATATTTAGACAAATCTGTTTGTGCTTTGTGCATACAGCTTTTGCTATTATTGTCATTGCGCAAAGTCCAACATCCAACAATCAACAAGGCATAAGGCACAAGGCACACATTTACTATTTACAATTCACACACGTCGCACGTATCATTTATGTAAATTTGTACCAAACTTTTGTGACCAAAACAGCTGAAGTACTTTTATCACCGAATGCACACACGACACATTTGTTTGTGTAACTAACTCATGTATGTGATGATGCTTGTTTAATCTTTAATCATCAGTCCTCGGACGGCACAAGGGACGGACAAGTGAACGTGTTTAATCTTTGATTCAAACTCTTAATCGTAAATGTTAACTGTGGGTGTTCGAGTTTGAGTTTGAGTTTGTTTTTCTGTCATCTGTCATCTTGTTTCGGATGGAAAAGTATGGACTGTAGTTTGTAGTTTGTACATGGTGCAACGTTCCAATTTCATATAGTGAACAGAATACAGTATACAGGACAATATGCATTTATGTGTATAATTATTGTGAACGTGTTCATGTGTGTATTATCACGATTATACATTATACATTTGTTGATGTACATTTTACATTTTTCCTCCCTCATTTTATTTTGTCTGTTTCATCGCATCAGGAATCATGATCATGATTTTAATGATGATGATTCGTAAGTAATGCGGAAAAAAACTCTCCATTTTTTCCCCCATTTAGTTTAGTTTTTTCATTCCACATGATAGAGATTTACGTTTAGTGACATATAAAACTCCCAACTCTCAAGTCTCAAGTCGCATCAGTCATATGTATGTAAAATGTACATGATACATTGCACACTGTAGATATTTAATATTTACAGCAAGGAGACGCAACATGAATTATTTTTTGCACTCGGCATGATATATTATTCATATGTGTATTAGTTGTATCTAAATCTGTACTTGCAAGATCCAATATATATGTAATATTATGTCGTGTGTAAATAACAAGGTATTTTTCCTTATTTTCTACGGTATAAAGCAGACAGTAGACAGTAGCATAAAAAATTGGTAAAATTGGCAAAATACGCGCTACTGACTACTCACGAGAGATAAACAATGTATTATGTGTTTTTGTATCATTATGACAATTCTTGAATCATTCAAGTGACAATGATACAATTGATCTGTTCTCTCTGACAACTAACAACTGTAAACTGTCAACCGACGGACTTTTGCCTTTTCTGTTGTTGTTGTTATTGTTGTTATTTTTGCAATTCGCAAAAACAATTCATAACAACATATTTGCAAAGTTTTGCATCTTAGATCTTAGATCTTAGATCTTGGCATTTTTGTTTTGTTTTGTTTTTTTCTTGTGGTGATTGGTGATCCATTTTTCCATGTACAAAAAGTTGTAGCAAATTTTTGCCATACTCCTTGTGGCTGTGAATGCGGCTGTGGCTTTTACTTGTTGAATTGTTGATTGGTTGCCGACTGAATGCAGAATGTAGAATGCAGAATGTCAAATTACGATAATTATATTACATTACTTTGTGTAATGAATGGAGCATGCACAAAATGTAGGAAAATGATGGTATTGAAACAAATGTAGTATTATTTATGTATTTATATTTTATGGTTTAGAATAGTGTATATTTTGTAATTTGTAATACATAATTTGTGCATTAGTTGTGTGTACATTGGCAATTGGCATTCTCCATTGTACATTGTACATGATACATACTGCAATTTGAAATTGAAAGGGAGACGAAAAACGAGCATCGTAAGTAAAACAGCCTAGAGTCAAATTTAATGCAGTTGTCACTATTATTATGATCCGCATTATCCATTATATATTATAGTCGTAATCATAATCATTGTTGTTATGTTGTTGATTGCGGTTTATACCATAGACAAAGAAACCCTCCTCCTCTTTCTGTCTATTGCCTATTCACAATTCACTATCCATTTAGTAGAGTTTTTTCATGTATTTTGAACCCATCTGTGGTGATGTGATGATCACTTTAGGCATTTTTCGTCCTTTTATTTTTTCATTCTCATCTCCATCTCTGTCTTGTTATGTTGTGGATATGCGGTGTCTGTGGTATCTGTTTCTACTGTCTTCTATCTTCTGTCTACAGTTCAGAGTCTACATTTTACTTAGTTGGTACTTGGCGCAAGAGATTGGAAATTGGAATACCTAGGTTGAATTTGGATGGTTTTTTCTATTTAACCATGAGGATTGAAGAAGACGGAGAAGAAGAAGAAATTGAGCACGAAAGAAAGATTTACAATTTCCATGCTTTCGGCTCAAAGTCCATCTCTTCATTCTCCTCCATTCTGTCCACCTTTTTTATATGAATAACGTGCTGACAATAATTTATAATTTCATCCCTGAATAAAATGTAAGGGAATGAAGAATACATCATGATATTGAGCATTCTTCATTCGATATCACTGAACATTGAGAATTGAGAATTGAGCATTGAGCTTTGAGAATCGAGAATTGAGCATATTTATTGAAGAACGATTAAAATTTATGCATTTGACGTTGCCTACAACTCAAAACTCAAAATCCTCGACTTGTCCATTCTCCATTCTCTATTCTGAACTCTGAATTCTCCCTCGAGTGAAAAATTTGAAGTCCATGGATGTTGGATGTGAATGGAGAATATTTAGCAAATAGCTGAAATCTCGACAATTCTGTGGGTAGTGGGTTGAGATTTGTGGGCTGAACAATCGTGACATAGTAAATAAATACTAACTAAGATTTATGGAATAATTAATGAATAATGAATATTCAATATTGAATGAAATTACTATTTGGGCATGATTTGCTATTTGGTACTTGAGATTTTAGATTTGGTTACTGAATGAAAGATTTTTGATATTGAAAAATTATGAATGAAATGCAACGTCCTAAAAACTAAAACGACCTGTAAATTTCCTTATTCCTCATTCCTCATTTTTCATTCATTATCCCACGGATGTGTCATTTACATATTTCATATTACATACTTTGTACTTAATATCATTGAAGCCTGTCATCAAAAGTCAGGAGTCAGGAGTCAGGAAAGAGGAGAAACACCCATTAAGAAAATCAATACAGACAACAAACTAGAGACAACAGATAAATAAATAAAAAAAATTATGGGATCATGTTTTTTAATGATAAATGTGATTTTTCTCTCTCTTTTTCACATTTAGCTGCCAACACAGCCATTCACAAACCGACAAATCAGTCCACCACCAAAACTGTGAGTCATTCAAATTTGGGCAATGATGGTCAAGTGGACACGTGTACTCAGACGAGTAAGGAAGTGAGCCCTTGGTGGAGAGTGGATCTCCTCAATTTCTATAATGTTCGGCTTCTCCGTGTCATCATGGGAGCTTGTAAGCGAAGACTTTAAATACCTTTTTAAACTAAACTGTTTTTACTTTTTAATACAGTGAACAGTTTATCATGAAACATTAAAAAGCTAGTGTCAACATAACTGATAAAAGACACCAGATACTTGTTGCCAATTGTCAATTGTAAATGAAATTGGATTCTCTAATTCTATTATTTTGTTTGATTTAATTTAATTCCATGTGTTTATGTTTCATTATTCTACAGCTGATTCCGTCACGAATGATTTGGAAATTCGTGTAGGTAACAGTTCGACACCAAATCGCAATCCTCTTTGTGCCTGGGATTCTAGTGGTGAGAGTTTTATCCATTCAACATTCAACATTCTACTTACTTTTAAACAATCTTTTATTCAACACTTGAAATTTCTCACGTCTCCAAACTCTATACAAATTGTATGAAATATAAAATGTTCTCAGTTCTCAAATTCTCAGAACAAGTTGAAAAGAACCAAAGAGCACAGTTTGATGCTCCTTGATCCTTGATGATGAATGATGAATGAGCAAATTGAGTGTATTTAAACTTTAAACTGATTCGTAATTGTGCTTTTGGTTTTGATGTTGATGCTGATTTTGATATTGTATTGCATTGATGTCAATCATTCATTTACAGGAGATGCAACAAAAGTTAAGGTATTAAAGTGTGCTCGGCCTCTTGTGGGAAGATACGTATCAATTCAGTCTACCGGGGAAGGATCTTTGTCTTTGTGTGAGGTGGAAATTTTCAGTGTAGAAGGTATGCACAAAATATAATATCAAATAATATAATGGATTATGAGTTATGAAGAATACACGTAAACACATTTGCACGTCTTATTCGCACGTGTATCAAATATCAACTACCAAATGTGTTGATATCGAAGCAAAAGAATTATAACTTTCAAATTTTAGAATGTATTGTACACTGCTCACTGCTCACTGTAAATTGTACATTGTAAACATTGTAAATTGTAAGGATCATAAAGTGTGCAGTAATTATTATTACAGCATGAGACTTGAATGAGATGAATGATGAATTATGAATTATGATGATTATTGATCCCATATATAATGGTTTTTAATTATGAATTGATCAATTGCAGAGCTTCCAAAAACTAGATGTGAGCCAGAGGCAAAGGCTGGTCAAATTATTAGTTTTAATGGAACTTGTTTTGAATTTGCTGTGCAGTCTGGACAGGTTTGTGTGAATTTTAATGTATTTTAATTTCGGCGCATTTCTTACATGTACATTTTAAATGGAAAAAGCCATTTAATCATTTTTTGTTCTCACTGTAGACATATGAAGGCTCACGCTCCCAATGTATTTCCCGTGGTGGTGACCTACCCTCGGAAAGTGCACTGACACAACCCACGCTCAATCTCATCACTTCCACTCTGGACAAACTCAAGGATAAGTTGAAACGTCCCCTGGTTTGGATCGGAGCTGAAAGAGATCCAGGATTCACCTCGCGTACCTGGCGATGGGTTCAAAGTGGAGGAGTGATAAAGAAGCCAAATTGGGGAAAAGATCAACCCAACAATTACAATGGGGAACAGAACTGTGCGGTACTAGATGGCGGTAGGGACTGGGCATGGAATGATGTTGGTTGTGGTCTGGACTACTTCCATTGGATCTGTGTATTTCCACCCACCAAATGTGGAAGTCCGGATAAACCGGAAGGTGTCGAGTTGGATGAGATGAGTCCCAGCGACTACAAAATTGGCTCCACAATCCTGTACAAATGTCCACCGGGTCATTTGATGAAAGGAAAGAGTGCGAGAACTTGTGAAAAACATGGATTTTGGTCTGGAACTCCTCCAACTTGTACTTATGTGGATTGTGGCTCATACGAAGTTAATTTGAAGGATGGGGAAATTTCGAGACCGGAGAGAACCGACTTTGGTGCCACATTTACATTTACATGTCATGAAAATTATACGCTGACTGGATCTTCAAAAATTATGTGTGAAGCTGGTGGATGGAAAGGGACGAAGCCAGAGTGTCTCTATTCTATTTGTCCTCCTCCAACTCCAATTATCAATGGCACATTTGTCACCACGGGTGATGCAGTAAACTCCAAATTGATCTACAGTTGTAACCCGGATCATATCCTGATTGGAAATTCTGAGAAAATTTGTCTCCTCGGTGGAAAATGGGGAGAAAGTCCACCGCCAACTTGTAAATATGTGGATTGTGGACCACCTCAAAGTGTGACGAATGGAGCGACAAAACTTGTGAATGGAACAACAACTCTTAATGCATTTGCTACTGTCCAGTGTGACTCTGGTTATTATCCAGAACATGAACACAGCGTTTGTGGTCCTGATGGACGATGGAAGGGAGACCTTCAGTGTCAAAGTAATACATTTGATTTTACAGTTTTTACTGTATCAAATTTATCAATTTATGCTCTGAAAAAAAGTGTACAGCATATCGAATACAGAATAGAGAGCAACAGTTAATAATTAAAACTGCTTTATATAAATTTCAGTGACGACATGTGATGAGCCACAAGTTCCCAGAGCAAGCTACGTAACCGGCTATGACTTTACCGTCGGCAGTATTATAACTTATCATTGTGAAGAGGGATATGTTCTTCGAGGTCCCATCACCAGAACCTGTAGAGAGGATGGTGAATGGAGTCCAATTCAAGTTCCAGAATGTACATGTAAGTTAAACACAGCTAAATTTATATTTTGCACTCTCCTTCAGTATTTTTTAAAATTTTGATAATTTATCCCTTAAAAAAATCATGATTCTCATTTGTGATTTGTATCTAATTTGTGGTGTTTTGATGTTTGATGTTTTCTTGTTTCTAGATGTTGACTGTGGACGAGCCACGACAATAAAATACGGTCAGTTGAGCTATCCCAACGGAACGACTCATTTCAACAGCACTGTCACTTATTCATGTGCCTTGAACTACAAATTACAGGGTAAAAACCTATTCCAATTTCCTACTACAAAATGTTGACTGTTGACTTTTTCTAGTGGACTAAAAGTTGAAAATTGAAAAATTGAAAGCTAATTAAATGTTTTGAATTTTGAATGATTTTCAGGTGATTGGAAGAGAGCCTGTTTATCCAATGGAAAATGGTCTTCGTCGTCTCCACAGTGTGTTGAGACGCGTTGTCCAGCACCGACGATCCAGCAAAACTCTTTCATTTCAATATCATCAAATGACCGAACGGCATCCCGCAGTTTACAAACAGCAGCGGATGTCAAAGACGCCAGTTTTAAAATTGGAACTCTAATAAAATATCGATGTGAAAGGGGATATTTACTCACAGGTAAAAAAAAACATGAAGAAAAAATACATAAATTCAACTAGAATAGAAAATAAAAATGTAAAATGTAGAAAATGTCAACTAGAACATTATTCATTATTCGTTGAATAAAATAGGAAAAGACTCATCCTCATGTTCCGAAGGACAATGGACGGAGGGAGCGCCAACTTGTGAATATGTAGACTGTCTTTCTCCAAAGCCCATTGAGCATGGGTCCATTCGTATGGTCTCAAACACCACTTATTTGGGGAGTGTTGCCCTCTACGAGTGTGATCATGGTTACTACTTGACCTCCAATGCTCGACGAGTGTGTAATGGTACATGGTCCGGAACGGAACCCTCCTGCCTCCCTGTAAAATGTACTCCTCCAATGGATCACGATCGTGATGTGACTTTTGAATTCACTGGCCTGTCTGTGGGCTCAAAACTTACCTATAATTGTCCCAAGGGCTTCCAGCTCATGGGAGACAGGACGAGAACCTGCAATATTGATGGGACTTGGAGCTCCTTACCGCCTTCGTGCCAAATGGTTAAATGTCCTCTTCCCATCCTCACGGAGAATCTCCGTCAGTTTTTAGTCAACTCCTCCACTTCCTACGGAAGCCTGTTGGAGTATCACTGTAATCCCGGGTTTGATTTAACCGGACCACAAATTCAAAAGTGTACGGAAAATAAAATATGGACACCCAGTCCACCGCCCACATGTTCCCTCAAACTCAATGAACCCCTCACCTCCAATAATTTAGCCATTGGACTTGGTGTGACATTTGGTCTCGTCTTCTTCCTCTCCCTTTTCGTCCTACTCGTCTTCCTCAAGCGGAATAACGAAACCACGAAAACTGGAAAACGGGAACCCAGTGTCAATTATCCCGTAGCAAGTAGTCAACAACAATCTCAACAACATTATTATGATAATCCCACGGCGGATCCAATATATGAGAACCTCGACGACTACGGAAGTGTTGTCACAATAAATGGCGTGGCCATAAGTTGAAAATCATGATTATCACTAAAAAATAATTATTTTTATGAATGAGAAATGTATGAATTGATGTATTGAGTATTGCGTATCGAACAAACGAATTTTTTTTTGTATGTAACTGTTTTTATTCATTTAATGACATTAATTTAAATTAAATAATCATTGTTTTGTATTCACAATAAAAAAAACAACAAACTTTTTAATATAGACGTAAATACACATGTATGTCTTTTGGTGTCATATTTATTCTGGTTTTTTATGCATTTAGATACACAAAAAAACTAGTAGGCACAAAATTTTATTTGTATTTTCTCATGTATTCTCCCGCATCTTCCACATAGAACTTACAATTTATCATTACAGATAATCCCTTCCAAATTCCAAATTATATCACTATTATAATTTCATATGCATTTAGTTCTAATTAAATAATTGAGAGTTTAAAATTTACGGTATCAATAAAATTTACAAATCACAAAGTAAAAGTTTGCGTATAAACTTTGATATGAATTTCGAACACAAATATATGCAAGTACAAAGTACAAAATTCTTTCTAATAAAAAAATCAAAATAAGAAACAATGTAAAACATCGTACAAACAATTAAAAATCAAGTAAATGTTTGCGACTATTGACATGATTGAAGTTTTTTCAGTTTTTTTATCAAATGCACAAAATTTAAAACAAAAAAACCCGTAACAGAGCTGCGAGCTGCGAGTAAAAAAAACATAAAAAAGGAACACAATTTTCCATCTCATTTCTCTTAAAATAGTTATTTGAAGCATAATAATTATTATTATTTATTACAAGTAATTTAACTGCTTTTCTGCATAATATAATTTAACAGTTAATTTTGATGTGACTGAGAGCTGAACTGAACAACATTTGTGGAGAAAGTCTCTGTGTGTATTTATTTTTATGGTGAAAGCACATGACGCTGAATGTTTTGAATAAAAACTAACTGCTGAGCGAGTATAAAATAAGTATATTATATTTATCATGTATAATGTGATCACATATGTAGTTTAAAAATTAAACCATTTGTTCATAATTCATATTATATTATATGATATATTATTATAATATTTCATAATATTAAATCGATATTGAATCTTTTAGTCAGTAAATCGTATAAATACTAAATACGTATAACATTTTCTTTTATATAATATTGTATTATCATAATTAAAATATTATGATATTATTCATTATGCATTAGAGATTTTGCATAAAAAAAGCTTTTTTTCTGGTGGATGAGTTTGAACTGTATGTTTTTTTATCCTATTGATTGAGTACATAATATTATATATTTTATAAAATCTTGTTTTAAATGCATTTATCATGTATCTAAATATTATGTATTTTTGGTAAAATAGTTAAAATTAAGTATAGATTGCTTTAATAAAATACATAGAATATTGTAATATAATATTATGGTAAGATTCGGCTGCTTTTTATCGCAGTTTGTACAACATATTGAAAGAATCCGTAGAATAAAATAAATGAAACCAAGATGAAGAATGCTACTGCTCTTTTTAGTCTTTATAGCTTTTAGTTTTTAGCAGAATTAAAAAGTATTACAGTCAACTCGCAACATAATATTATAAGAAAAAGAATATTACCTATTTTATTATCGTTATTGGCTAGACTGTACTTCATTTTTACTTCTACCATCAACTATAGAAAAACAACATGTATCTACTTGAGTTTCAAATATTTCATTCAGTAATGAATTGTAAAAAGGCACTTGATGAAGGAAGGAATGAATGAGATTTCTTCTCATCTCAATTCTCAATACATATAATCAATAATTATTGTGTAAGAGTTTGAACAGCTTTAAAACTAACAAGTAAAAATGTACACATTTCTGTCGTAGTAATAATAATATTAATATTAATTACGAAGTAAAAGTTAACTAATTACATTTTCATTTTCTCCATAATTTTTAAAAGGATGGGATGGGGCATGTACTCATCTTCTTCTACGAGTTCCACTTCACAATTGAATGAGACTTTCCTCAAGTCTATTCTGGACAGGTCGGGAGTTGAGACGCTGACAGGATTGGTATTATTATTTTTGAACCGTTTGTTCCTCTTGATGGTGGCATATTTCTGTTCCACGACGGCGGTTTCATCAATTGAACTGAGTTCGGATGACCCTTGACCACTGTCACTGTCCAATGGCCAATTTTCATAGATCCGCTCCTGACTCTCTTCCCTCTTACAGTAGAAACCGAGGATGGGACGATATTGACTAAAATTTATTTTGACAAGATCCCAGGAGGGAGAAAGAAGTTCAATTCGACCATCGTCGATGAATATCCACGTATTTAGTCTCGTGTGGAAGAAGAGGCTGGCATACGTGATGTTTTTTATGAGGATTCCAGTGAGGAGAAGGGAAGAGGATTGACATTCGAAAATGAGGAATGGACGTAATTTGTACTCGATATCCGACAATTTAAACTCCTGAGAGAATTGGAGGGTGAGGAGAGGTGGTTCGGATTTTAAGGTGCGGAAAATCTTGGTATTTCCAAAACAATTTGGCTGTAAACAAATAAGATAATGAAAACATATTATTATTACAATTATTATCATCTTTTTTTGATCTTTTTCTTTTTATTTCAAGAAAAAGAGTGAAATATTTATCCCTTTCAATTTTCTTTTCAATTTTCTTTGACTTACTTTGACACAGAACTCGGAGGAATCCAGACTCGTTTTTACGGTGAATTCAAAGGAGGGTGACTCGTGATTGATAGGACCATCAACAATATTGATGAATTGTACAACATCGTCCACATGAGATGTGGTGCGACACTCGAGACAGATTTTGGTCAGACTAAAATGTAATTTGTAGTCCTGATTCGCAGGAACGGAGCGAATTAAATTCTCCTGTGGATAGAAAATGGAAAACAAAAGCACAAAAACTATTAGTAAAGTTCATATTTCACAGTAAGTCGTAATCCGAAACTCAAAATTCAAAACTCATAAAGCACAAATGACGAAACAAAAAACAGGAAACTCACATAAACTCTGCCTGGATCCGAATGACAGCAGAAGACAAACTGATTCATTCTATCCTGTATTAATCTAGTGATGTAATTTGGGTCTGGTGCATCCACTCTCATCGCTATTGACAATTCTTCAAATAATTCCTTTGAAAACCCAAGCAAAAATACAAAACAGATTAATTACAATCACAAAAATCACAAATCACAAAACCCACAAAAACTTCTCTAGTCCTCATTAAGTCATTCGCACATTCACATTCACCATTCATTTGTCATCTTTCATCTAATTTTCCCTTTAAATTTTTGAAAACATGAAACATGGTTTGTAATGTTCATCATTTTCCTCTGTTGATTGTTGATGCAACATTTAAACTTGACGCATAAAATAAATAAGTAGTATTAAATAAACAAGTAAATAAAAGTGGACAAGACAGAAGGACATCACGTTTCTGAATTCTGAATTTATTATTGTTATTGTTTGTGCTGCATTCTCCGGCCTTTGTACACATTATTTTAAATACTTTCTAAAAATAGTCGAAAGGGAACAAAAATAAAGTAGACGGGACAATCAACAGGTAAAGCCACACAGGAACAAAATCCACTTCTCACACTTTACACTCACAATATACATCGAATATTGATATGCATATTTGATATTACGGCTCCGACGATGGCCTCTCAAAATTTGTTTGACAAATGAATGTGAATACATATAACACGAATGACGCTAGACTCTAGACTCCAGGCTCTAGAGGGAAAAGCACTCACTCATGCATTCATATGCATGTACACGATACACAGTATTCACGTACACACTTTTGACTAAACATTATCCATTTAAATTTAAACCATGAAGAAACAATCAAAGCACATTTAAACCTAATTATGAAAACTGAAAACTTAAACTCACTTTAAAAGAACAAAGTGTGCAGAACTGTCCACTGGCACATGAGTGTCCTTTTCGGAAATTCCGTCGAAATAAATCCAAATGATATAAAATCCGAGTTAGTTCCGTTAAACAATTCATGATGACTGAATTATTCAGAGTGGTTCTGGGGAAATTTAAATATTAAAATAATATTTTTATTCAATATTTTGAGGATACGACATCCCTCCACCATGAATATTTTTTCCTTCCCCTTCTTTCACTCTACACTGTTCACTCTACACTGTTCATTGTATGGTGTATGGCGTATGGTGTATTCACTGCACAGATTTGGTTCAACAGGTGTTGCTGGTATTATGTATTATGATATGCTGGCCTGGTGTAGCTCTGGCACTCTTAACCTTGGATGTACATATTGTTCACTGTGGCCACTTCACTTCACTTTACTCGTCCCTCCTTATGTATACTTGAGAATCGAGAATCGAGAATGATTCACGTACTTGCTACTTGCATGTATCAACAATCAAGCATCAAGAATAGATACGATAGATACATACAGGATAATAATACAACGATAATGATGATAATAAGTGCACACGTACAGACGATATTACTGATGCACAAAACAGAGGACAGAGCACAAAACACACGGTAGACAAATTTATAAAGTATAAATGTATGGAAGAAAGCAATTAACTAGAGAGACAGAAAAGGGTAGTAGGTAGTAGACTCGTTTTTAGGAGAGCTATTTCAAATCCTGTCTTTTCCTGTCTCTCTCACTCCCTCGACTCAACACTAAACTGTACACCGTACAACACTGACACTGTGCACTGCATTGTATAATTTTTAATGTATGTACACTCAAAACTCAAAACTCACAATATTCATGTACTTGTTGTTTACTGTGGACTGTAGACTGGGGAGTTTAAAAGCTCTCTCAAAAAACCCAACAACTATCAACTATCAACCATCTATCTACGACTATTCTATTGCACTACGCTTTACTCTATATGCTGATGTATGTTGCTCTGTATACTGTGTATATGTATTGTGTGTGTGTATTATATATTGAGTGGAGGAGAGTTCAGACCTGAGGACAAGACTTCCGTTCTCACTGCTTTGCTATACGCTATACGACATGTAACATATAAGAAGAACAGGTAAGGAGTAAGGAGGATAAGGAGAAGACGTAGAAGGAGTCGAGTTGAAGACGAAGGGGGATGGAGGGAGAGTCTACCTGTTTCAGTTTTCAGGTGAGATAGCGTCTCTCTCTCTCTCTCTCTGTATGGCTGAAAACTCAAAGCTGAAAACTCAAAAATCAAAAGACGGTGATTTCTAGACCCTACGGCTCTTTACACAATCAGAGAGAACTGATTATGCGAGCGAGGTGAATTTTCATGCATCTACAATCTACACCGTACACTCTATTTTCTTATATATATCATCCCATGTATACACTGTACACTGTACATTGTGTAGTGTGTATAAAAACATCCCCATGTAACCAAAGTAAAGCAGAGAGTACATACAGCAAACCAACCCCGCTCTTTTTTACCTGCACTTTTCTCTCTCTCTTTCGTTTTCTGTCTTCCTCTTTTACCTTTTACAATTCCCTTAGAAAATCCTCATCCAAAAAATACAATCACTTCCAACTTCCAAGCTGATGTGCCTCTCTGCTGTTCCTTATAAATACACAATACACACACATACATATGTACACAGGATAAGAAATAAAAAGTGTGATGTAAATACATATATAGGTTGTTATACTGTATACCGTATACCGGTCATAAAGATTTAAGAACAGATTTAAGTTTATATGTAGTATTTTGTGCATATTCATCCCTCCTTTTTCTCCGTCTCGAGTCTCGACTCTCGACTCTTAACTCTTCTTGTACAGTTCTTCGTGCTCTTCTTAGTTCTGAGTATTCTTGATCGCCATCATCATCATAAGTACAATGTACATATAGGCGTAGTATTAGTAGTAAGATTAGTAATAGTTTCTTCACTCACGTTTTTTCCCTCTCTCTGATTTTACTTACTCCAGAGTCTTGTTTGTCTATTTTACTTACTCCAGACTCCAGACTTTAGACTCTAGAGTTTGTGCTGTCTTATGTTGTGTGGTGTTTTGTCTCTCCCTCTCTTTTTTTCTCCTGCCCAGTCCTTTTTCGAGATTTGAGCTAAGAGTTGTAAGTTGTAAGAGGTTTTTTTTCTCTTCCTTCCTCAGATTTAACTATTATTATTGTATATCCCATTGTATTATATTGTATTATGCTTATATACCTTTCAAGTTACACGTATACTGGATACAGTGTATGCTGTGTCCATGTTCCATGTCCCATATTCCGTATTATTAGTAGGATTGAAAATGGACCCTCCTTTAAAATATATACATGATACATGTTACAGTGCACCAAACCAAACCACACCACAACCCTGCAAAAGGACAACACAGGAACAGGACACACACATTTAAAGTTTCGATGAAATATTATGCATTCATGTATCGATGTGCACGTAATAGAAACTACAGATGCATAACATAACATAACACAACACAACATGGCATCATCATCATAATAATGCCAAGCCAAGCTACAATACATTAAACAGATCCATCCTAAATCCTAAACTAAGTTAAACCAAGCCAAGCCAAGCCAAAGTCTGAGTCTGAGTCTCATCTCTCTTACTCTTTCTGTGTTTTGTCCCTCTCAACTCACAATAATGATAATAATTGTTGTAATATTGAAGGGAAGTGTATAGAATATAGAATACATCATGGAAATCTTGTGACTCTCGTCTCTCGTACCTGTATCTGATAAATGATAAACCATTAAAAGTTATGGCTACTACTCACTAATATTACCATATGTATACTGTATGTATGTTGTATGTATAAATACGAGGTATTGTGGAGAAGCTAAAAGCCAGAAGTGCAACGCACATGATTATTATGAAAAAATAATAATTGTTATGAGGACGATGAGGATACACGGGCAAACTCGGGCCATAATCCATAATACATCAACATCAAACACCAAGCATCAAGCATCACCCATCAAATCATACATTTAATGTATTATGTATCATGCGTAATTCATAGCTATAGCCAAAATGACGATAAAATATTATCAAGTATCAACTATCAAGTTTGTATCTACACAATATGTACAATATAGCCACATATGTACAAAATATGCTACAAGTCATTATACATTATACATATGATGAAAAAGTACATGGTTTTATATTTTATAGCAATTTTAATATTGTGGATTGTATAAAATATAAAATATATTTATGCACTGTGTGTTGTGTGTTGTGTGTCCAAGTAATAAAGCAGGTTTTGACTTTTTACCTTTTGGTTTTTTTTCCTGTCCGTAGTTTGTAGCTCGCAGTTCGTAGTTCGTAGTCCGTGTGTACGCTTAATGTATTGCATTTTATAACAATACACACACACACACACTTACACTTGACTAGCACAATTTACACATCTAACATGTATGTATTTTGTATAATGTACACTTTTCCTCATCTTCTTGGTTTATGCAGGAGAGGAAGGTAAAAAGTTAATACAAAATACAAAACTACAGCTATGAGCAATGAGAGAGAACTGCATAATACAGAATATACAATGTAATGCAATGATAACAGTAATACATACAATGTATGCACAATGAAGAAGAAGACGAGGGTAAAAAAAATCTACAATCTACGCATAGTCGCATACATATCATTACACACATGCCGTAGTAAATAAGTACGCAAAAAAACTTGAAACTTCAACTCAAACTTTAAAAAGTCAAATCAAAAACCCCAGTGCAGTCTTCTTCTTCTCTCACACAATCCTCGTTCCTCTAAACTTTGTACATTGTACATTGTACATACATGCATATTATTATGTACATTGAATTTAATGTTTGTGTTTTGTGTGTGTAGAATTACAAAAGAGCAGACCAAGTTAAGTTATACATTACACATCAAACATTACACATCACACATCGCACATTACGTAGATATTAGACATTATAATAATAATCATGATGATAATGTTGTATAACTAATAACTCTTTCATAGATAATAATTTTTGTATGGAATAACAAGTGGAACCACAGCACACAAAACACAAGACACAACAACATTGTAGATTGCACTACCTACTAAATTCAATGTAAAATGCAACCTGCAACCAGCAACCATTCGGGCCAACAAGAAATCCCTTTAAATGTTCCTTGTAGCTGGTATAAGTTGTAAGTTGTAATAGTTTGAAAAGCTTGCTGTTTTTATATGATGGAGTAATTTCATAATTTCAGTAGACACTAGAAACTAGAAACTAGACACTAGATGCTACATACTAGATACAGCCGGAAAAAAATTATAAACTACAAACTAGCGTGGTAAAATTATTATTATTATTACTACTTATTTCTTACTACCATGCCATGCACATGCAGATATGATATACAAAACGATGTGATACAACTACAGGCACAAGAACTGTGGAATATTACAGAGGAAATACAAAATACAAAATACATGGGACAGGGGAAATAAAAACAAAACAAAAACAAGAGGAAGAAATGGATCAAGATTTTTCGGAAGGGCTTTTAATAATATCAAAAGAATTTTTTTTAAACTTGAATTTTATTTACCCATCTATCTACTGTGTGAATCTAGAATCTAGCTAATATGATTCATCATGCAGCATGCATGTAGCATGTATGATGCGGCTGTATAAAATACAAAATGGTACAAAATACAAAATATGTATAAAACTATGTAGAAGAGACCGCTATTTAGAGCCGGGAGCGGGGAGCATGTTTTTACAAAATTGCGTGAGTGTGTCCACCTATATAATCCACAATCTACAATCTACATAATACGTAATACATACAAAGTGTGTATTTACTATTTACTATTTACAATTTAATAGGAATATTCTGATGAGATGATAAACATAAAATCCATGACATAATAAACATTAGAGTACAGTAGTAGCATGTAGCATGTAGAATGTAGCTTGTAGCATGTCATGCGACGAGATGAGATGGGACGGCATGTAATGCATTATGCATTATGCATTCTACATTCTACACAAATACAGCCGATGCAATGATGAATCAAAAGAAATAATAAATAATGCCGTACAGTTTCAAGAACAAGAGCAAGAACAACTGGAACAAATTCGAATAGTAATAACGATAACATGTAATAATAATCGGACGCGAAAAAATGGAGCACATTTCTTGATCTCTGTCTTTTATCTTTATCTTTATTCTTTTTTCTTTTTTCTCTATATCTAACAGCTATAAACTTTATGTATCTCACTGTTTCTCTGTCGCTCCCTAGTTTTTAGTTTGCTCCTAATCTCGCTTGCTCCTTCGGCTTTCGCCTTGAATTTTGAATCTTGCATCTTGCATCTCGAATCTCGAATCTCGAGTCTCAAGTCTCGAATCTTGAATTGAATTGAATTGAATTGGGATTGAATCTGACAAGCCAAAAGCCCAAAGTTTCACAGGATGGATATACGCATAGTGATAATAATACATAATATAATCTATATTTTAAATGTATAGGAATTGTTGATTGTTGGTTGCTGCTTTAGTTTTGTTCTCTGTTCTAATGCTCCATTCTTCATTCTCCATTACCCATTGAAAATTGAATGATTGAATACTTTTGACTTTTGACTAGAGACCAGAGACCAGAGGATTCAAGATTCAAGAGGACCAGATGAAGAAAATGTCTCGAGTCTCGAGTCTTAAGTCTTGAGGTTTGAGTCTAGAGTGTAAAATGTAGAATGCAGAGGCTATAAAGATTTTGATTCTACACAGACAGACATTTCGAAGCTAGAATCTCGACATCTTGCATCTTGTAGATATTATAATGTGCGTATTATCATACAGAAAGTACTAAGTATTGTGTGTGCATGCATTTAAATTTTCAGATTGAATATTGAATAGAATTGCATGACTTGGGCTTGACTTGACTCGGCTTGGCTTGGCTTGGAATGGTTTGACTCTTGACTTGAATTTAGTTGATCAGTGACGACTGAAAGCTAAAAGTTGTTGCTGGTAGCTGATTGTTGAATGCTGAATGTAAAATGTAATGTATGGGCTGTCGTTTGTAGTTTGGAAATTTAAAAGTCCTGTCTCTGGCCTCTTGCCTGTTCCTTCTAAATTCTAATACACTTTATTATTTTCTATTGTCAAACATCCAAACTTCCAAACTTCCAATCAACATTACACACTTTGAAACATGTGAAAGTGCATATTGTATATTATTGTCAAATGTATGGTATTATATTTATATATTGTAGATTGTGGGTATGTGTAATATTTTTCACGTCAATAAGATGTATTTTGTATAATGTGTGAATTGTGGATAGTGAATAGAAAGAAGCTTTTATCATGTGTAATGTATTATTATTATTGTTATGCATAGACATTGGATATTGGACATGGATGTTGTAATATAAAATATAATAGTAATCACAACTTGAGTTTTGAGTCTTGAGGTTGAACATTGAGCAGATGACTGTGGCTGCCTGTCTATATGTATAACGAACAAACTGTGCAGTATACAGTCGTAGTAATTATGATGTTGATGCTTGATTCTTGATTCTCGATTCTTGTTGCTTGTTGCTTGTGGTGGCAGAGCATTTCATGTTCGTGATTCACTTGGTTTGATTCTTTCTCTCTATAGTCTATAATCTATAATGTAATAATCATCATAATCATATTTATTATTATTATTATTGTTCTTTTACCATTTCATTGGAAATTACACATATTTTTGTGAATCCAAAATCAAAACCATATCCAAAGGATGGTGCGGATCCTCTTCATGATTATATGACGATTGACGATGAACGATGGGGATAATGATCATTGCTCATCGTCATCAACATGAGCAGCAGAGGTATCTCTGACTTTTTTATATATAATTTTTAATAAGCAGAATTTACATTCTACATTTACAGAATCAATAGTCAGTATTAATGACACACGAAACACGAATAGAAGACACTAAAGAGCTGAGAAAATGCACGATGTATAGATGTATATACATTTTTTTCCTCTCTCTCTTTCTCCTTACTTTACAAACTACAAACAAATACAAAATACAAGCACAAATGTACTAGTTACTAGTTAGCGAGTGTAAATTGTGGATTGTAAATTGTAAATGCAGGATAATCTTGTCTGGCATCTTGTTTTTTCTATGTAGAATGTTCAGTGTAGAGTGTACAGTGTACAGTGGACAATGTAATGCAATATTCCATGTAGAATGTAGAATGTAGCAAGACAGAGCTCATAACAGATCATAACGTGTGATCAAGTAAAAAAACAAGTAGTATGGAGTATGATCGCCAATGAATTGGATATTGGATGGATGGATGGATCGGATTCGATAGTATTGAATAACCTACATAATATCTGTACTTACATTGTATATTATTGTACAATATGTACATCCAATTCACATCTGCATCAATCCATCTACAACAAAACATAACATGACATGACAATCTACAGAATGCAGAATACAGAAGGCTAGAGACTAGAAAAGTATACTAATTACGAGCATTGTACGTAAGTACATGATACATGAATTCACAATCATCACACAATAATCCTTCAGCATGACAGTTCAAGTCATTTGTATTTTGTATTCTCATTTTTTCCCTCAAACTTTTGCACATTTTGTTTTCTGTCTTGTGTTTTGTGTTTTGGATTCTGGGATTCTGGGTATTTCACACATATTATCATAATGTATTATTGTATAAATTGGGATCGTGATATTTTTAAATGATATCATTTACCATGAACCATCATGAGCACAGGATCATGAATCATGATGAAATGATACTTGATCTTTTTTTGTACTTGTTGCTTTAAGCTTTACACATGGCCATAATATGACATTTGAAACTGTGTAGCCTGCACAACCGCCATGAATGTGATAAATACAAAATACAAAATGCCCATTTATTTAAGGACATAATACGTATGGATGAAAAAATGGACCAATTTGTTCCAGGTCTTTTCCACTTTGTACTTTGTAGTTTGTAGGTACAGTTCTAAACAAATGAAGAGAAAGAAGAGGAAAGAGCAAGAACAGAAAGTTTCAGCAAGGAACATTCAAACTTCCAGTTTCAATTTCAAATGTAACTCATGACAGAAAACACAGAGGATATAGCATAAGCGTAGGTATTTTGTACATAGTGCATAGTAAACTTTAGTCTACAGTAAACAGTTTGGTCTATAAAACTATAATAAAATGTTATAAAAATGAGAAGAATGAGCGGAAATTAAAAGACTGTGAAATGATGATATATTATTACAAAGTTCTTGGTTTAGAGTTTAGAGTGTGAAATTATTTTTTTTCATTGCCATATGCACAAAGCACAAACTGTGTAGTGTATAGTGTATAAACGGTGTTCTGTGTTTTGAGTTTTGAACGTTGAAAGTTGAACGTTTGAGCAGTTAACCTCTTCGCAGTTATGTAGTGTAACGTACACAATACACAATGCGCAATGTATATTATATATTATGACCATAGATAACTTGTAACTTGTAACTTTTTCTGTGTAGTCCATAATATATTATACTATATTATATTGTGGATTGTAAAATAATACAGTGTAGTATAAATATAATTCGTCATCTCAGAACTCAGAACTCAAAACTCAGGAAGATAGATGGATATTAGATATACATACATTTAGGAACTAATTACTAATTACAATGATTTCTATTATCCTAGATCCTAGATCCTGCGTATTTAGCTATTATCATCAAGAGCATGGAAAGAGAATAGCAGAATAGCAATGGCAATAATAATAATTCTTCCTACTCTCATTGTTTTGTGCATAAAAAAATAAAAGTCGAGGATCTTAGGTCGGAAGTTGTTCTTTGTAAATACACTGTGGACTGTGGATTGTTGGCTGTAAACTATCTACCGTATACACTTGGTGATTCTCAATCCTCAATCATACCATATTTGTACACTGTTTTGTCGTGCTTTGTTATTTTTTGGCTAGCGAAAATAATGATGATTTAAATATTATACATATATGTACATTGTAACTTGTACATTGTACATGCTTCAAGACGCCAAACTCTAAACTCCAAACTCCAAACTTGAGACACCAAAGACAAATAAAGTATTAAAAGAATTATTGTAAAGGAAAAAAATTACATACATTGTAAAATAAATGGATAATGTAATACTTTTACATTGTACATTGTACATAATACATGAGACAGCATACACAGCACCAAGATATAACTGATTTTCTTTTTTTCTTCGCGTTGACTGTACACTGTACAGTGTACACTTTGTACTTATTTACTTTTGTATGAAAGTAATAGGTAATAGGTGACTGATATTACATCGTAAATGGGACAGGAAGAAGAAAATTTAGTTGTGGATTGCTCCCTGTTCTGTGTTCTCTGTTCTGTTCTTGTTTGCTGTTTGCTTGTGGATGGTGGATGGTGGACGTCTTCTTCTCCTTCTTTGTTGCCGCTGAACGCTAAACGTAAATGCTGATGAATTGAATTGAACGTTACGCGTTACATTTCATTTTATTTGATGTTACATTAAATGTTAGTAAATGCAGCTGCTCACGATTGTCCGTATTTACAGCAACAAGTATTACATGCGACATGGATTGAGGCTTGGGTATTGAGTATTGACTTTTGTGTATGATGCACAAAAAGCAAAACGTTAACTAGTGCCACGTACCAATTTCAATTCAAAAATGTATGTATACATACATTCTACACGCTTTGTACTTTATTCTTTATAAAACATTAATTTTTCTTCCCCTCCTCCTTTTTTCCTCTTCTACTGTATTTCCATTTTTGACGTTTTCTTTATTTCCTCTATTTGTGTCTGTGTGTGATGTGTGATGTGTGACAACAACAACAACAACAACTGTATACAATGTTCAGTGTAAGTGCTTGTAAATGTTTGGGACTAAAAAGACTTTGGAGACTTTTGATGTTACAGGCCGCTTTTTTTGGAGTCGACAATCTACAATGTTGGACGTCGATGAAAACGACGTCCAAAGCTGAACGATGACGAAGATGAAGACGAAGAAGACTAGTACAATTTACATGTCATACATATAGGTACGGCTCTAGTAATGATGAAGATGAGAACGAGGACCGAGGAACGAGCAGATGCATCGCACAAAATGTAAAATATAAAATAAAAACTCTAACCAGTAACCAAAATCCAAAATCTATTGATTTGATTCTCTCCCCTTTTACTTTTTCCATTATACACGCAATACGCACTAGACACATTATACATTATACTTGATACTCTTCTTCCTTCTTTGGCTTTTAACTTTTATTTCAAGAACAACAAGAAGAACAACAATGATTCTGTCTTTCTGTTTGTATCCCAAATCGTAATCTTTTGTCACACATGTATTCATGCATACAATGTATGTAAAATTTAAAAGGTACAGAGCACAGAGTACAAAGCAATGTGCAGTGCAGTGTACGGATAATATTATGCTGCTCAATCATTTCATTTATTCTCAATTGTTGCGATTCTTGAAGGTGTGTGGTGTGTGTCCCTTGTATGTAAAAATGTGTAAGTATACACAGTCGTTATGTTTATATATGTATGGGGAGAGATCTAGAGACTAGAGTCTAGAGTCTCGGCCACGATAAATTGATGAAAAAAGTACAAGAAATATTGCCAGCAATCTTTCACCGTTTGTACTACGTGTATACTGTATAAATTATACATGTATCACATTTGTTCCTTACTCTTTACGAAAATTATAATATTTTATATATTATATGTTATGCATGTGACATGGGAAAGTAGTACATGTTTCTAGGACTCACAGCGTTCCACATGTACATATGCACAGAACATTTAGAGAAATAATAACTACACACGATACACGATCAACAATGTTATGCATGTATATACATTATACATTATCATACAGGTATGTAGAATGTAGATATATTTACAATTGGAGTGTAAAGTCCTTTTTATAATTATATGGGAACAAAAATATCCCATAGAGAATATATCATACATTTTACATAGGATATTTGTACATATAGATTATAGATATAACATCTACATTTAATCTTTGTAGATAGTAGATACTAGATACATAATATATTATTCAGACATTGTGATTTTTTTTCAGTTGAATGTTGAATTCAATGCTCTTTTAGTATTTTTTCAATCTTGATCGTCTATCTGAAATCTCTATAATCATTAACAGTGTTAAATGTTAAATGCTAAATGATGTGTATACTCCGAACTTACATCTGAGGTACGAAGTATAGAGTATAGAGTATAGACATTTGTATTTATGCATTTTAAATCCCGTATTGATGCAATGAGTCGTATCATATCGTATCATATCTTAGATTATACTTGTTCTTGTACTTGTAGAATATTGTATTCAAATCACTGACGTAGTATTTTTTTGTGCCTGTCTCTCATTGCTCATGGTAAGTTGTGGATAAGTAAGTAACCCTGAGTACGGACTTGTGAGTTGTGAGTTTTGAGTAGTAGTGTATAGTGTACAGTATTGAGTATTGTCCACTACAATTTAAAGTTGTTGTAAAAGTGAAGAGTGTAGATTTCTACGACGACAACGACAACGACGACTCATGAGTGCTGAGTCTGAGACGAGTACTAGTATCTCTCCTCAATCCTCAAGTGAGAGAGAGAGAGAGATGTAAAGATGAGTATAATGGGCAAAGGCCTGGAGCAAAAGAAGACGAAGAACAAGACAAAAAAAAAGTTTTATACCTACCCAAAAAGTTTCAAGTCGTGCCTTATGACATAATAATACGGCCATGGTTTTTGGTATGGTTTGGTTTGGTTTGGTTTTGGTTGATTCTGTTTCTGTTTCTGTGTCTCGTACCATTTGGTGGATAAACCATCTTTTCTGTGCTCTATCCGTACTCCGTACATTTGAACTTTTGATATGCATGTTCAATGTTCAATGTACAATGTATAATTTACAATTTACAGGTAAATATGTATGTCTTGTATCTTGTATTTTACATTTCACATTTTAAAATACATTTATATACATATGTATGTACATCAATTTTTTGTCTTCTTTTGCCTGTTCCTCTTTTGACTGTTTCTATACTCTACACTCTATACATGTACATTGTACAATGTACAGGTAACCGTACCACTGCAATATAAACACAAATTACACGTAAAGTGTACACAGTACATACATGCATATAGATGTATCATAGCTAGAGGAAGTAAGATGAAAATTAACAAGCTCAATGCTAAAGATAAGCAAACCATTAATATTGATACTTTTCTCTCTTGGTTCTTTCTTTCTTTCTGCGTATTGTGTATCATCATCCTCATCATTTTCCTCTATTCTCTCTACCTATATTTACTCGTCGTGTACACTATTCTCTATTCGGAGTTTTTGCTCGAATAACGAATAATGAACAAGCCTTGACTGCACACACAAGTATGAAGTATGAAGCATTAAGTGTGTATAAGTATAGGGAATAGTGAGAGAGATTCAAAAATTGAGCTGACAGCTTGATTGTAACTTATTGTCTGGCTAATGGTTCTTTTTCTCCATTCTGTATTCTATCTGTTCTGATGTGCGTTTTATCCTAAAGCAGCAATTGTGCTGTGCATATAACCCGTAGGATTTTTATCTTGTAGTTTTTGTGCACTGTAAATAGTAAATACACACTTTATAATGGATAATAATGTATATAATGTCTGTACAGTGTACAAGTTCAATGAAAGAAATATCATTTGCCCTTTAATTCAAAATATTCCCCTTTCCTTACATTTCATACAAAAATGAAAGAAATACATTCACTTTGAATAGAAACCTAGAAAAAAAACATCATACATTACTTTTCAAATCTATGAGAATAAATGAAATATCAACTTCAACTTCTTGTACAATGTACAGGCATCTTTGATGACCTTTTCCTTTTTCCTATGAATTTTTTTTGACATTGAGAATCGAGTCTTGAGACACATCTGAATTTACGTTTTTTCCCTAATTTCAAAGGAAAATGAAAGCATGATGTTTGACCTAGCACCTATCACCTATAGCATGTGCAATTTTTAACACAAGTACATACATAATATGGATTAGTACTGATTACTGATTATTACGGTTATTACAAAGAATAAATATGCATAAAATGAAAAAGATTCCTACGTGTCTCTCGTTTCCAGCTTTTTGCAGACAATTTTCGTCTGAAAATTACAAGGTATGATGATATTATACAATGCACAATGATGGATAAATGAAGAAAAAAGTAGATACTCGATACACACTGCACTGGCTGTGTGTGCACAGGACCAAATGTATTCGGCGTTTCTCTGTTTTTATTCACTCATTTTGGTATCTTTAATTTTGTATAATATATTTTTCTTCTTTTATGCACTCATTTTTTCATCATATTCAAGATTCATAGTCCATATATAATAATTATTCATTATTCATAAAATAGTATATATATGTAGTAACGATACAGTATATCTTATTTATACATAGCAATAGTACAACAGTCAATGTTATAATAATAATAATACATGATACTAATTAAGTAGGCGCACAACCATTATTATTATTATGCTGTATGTAAATATGTGTGTGTAATTTGATTGTAAATAATAATAATAATAATAATAATATGTGGGTAATACAGTGATTGTCATTCATTTTGGTTGATTGAAATAATAATAAAACGTCGAAAATGCCTCCATATTTACACACTTTCTCATATCGATCAGTTTTCACATATTTTGGCATGAAAATATTTGAAATTTTTTTGTAGTAATAATTACACAGTAATAAAATAGTACTTTTGATAGTCATTATATATAATATTTTGGTTTGTAAAAATGTTTTTCAGGAAACTTTTTTGTTTTTGTTTGTTCTTGTGGTTTTTTTATGTCTATATCGAAAACATCCTATTTGTATATAAAAATGTATATTTAATATATAATATTTTACACTTTGTTTTTCTCTCGTTACCCTTTTTTTTCTCACTGTTTTACGTTAATTATTTGTTTTATACATGTTTTGTACATCATTTTTTATATATATTTGAAATGTGTCGGTAAAAAGTAAAATATATTAATTATACATAAACACGTCTGTGTTTCGACAAAGATATAAAAAATGTAGATTTTATAATATTTTATGATTGCAAATTGAAAATCGTGTCAGTATTTATATATATTATGGTACAATTATTGATATAATTTACATGTGTATAGTCCGTATAGTCTATAATGCACAAATTTGGTCTCAAATATATTCTTAATTAAATATGTTGTATTTTGGTTACAAAAATTGGTCAGAGTTTTTCTCGTTTCTGCGTAACATTATTATTATTATCATTATACATTTTACACTCTATATAATATATTATGAAATAAATTAAATTAATCACATTCACAGTAAAAGTAATAGTAAAATAGTGGAGAAATGTAATATGTATAACAAATATCATCATCATTATAGTAATGATAATAATGAATAATAACGCACGCAGTTTATTTAAAATAATATATATATATATATAAAGATAGCACCTACTCATGTGTATTTAAGTAGTAAACATGAGTACAAGTGCTCCTTTTGTTTTTCATATTAAATACACCTACAACAACATCATAATATTTAATTACTAAAATTATAATAATAATAATAACAATGGCTTGTACTCGAATGAAAACATATATTTGACCCCCGGGCGTCCTTTTTTCTGTTTTTTTCATACTTTGTAATCTCGATATTTTTCTTGTTTTTTTTTCTTTACCAAAAAAAAACACACCTGGTCTCTGTCTCCTTAAGTCCTTAGAGTATATATATATTTATTTATTTATATTGTGATTAAAAAATTCAATATATATACTCTAAACTCTAAGAATCTGTGTCGCTTATTCAATAATACTATATAATATATATACTATGCTTATTATAATTAATTTATTTAGGTACTTATTTATTTTTCTCATATATTTTATATGATTATCATTTATCATTTCATATTTTATATGTATTATATGTTTAAAAAATACATATATGAAGGCGTTATGTACATAATATTATTATATTGATGTATAATATGATCGGTCAGTATTCAGTATAATATATAGTTTATGTACATAACAAATTACGAACGAACAAAAACAACAAAAACAAACAACAAAAAACAAACAACAAGGAGACAATTATTGAATAAAGTACGAGAGTACGAGTAGTAGTTCATATTTATATAAGAGTAAGTTGGGTTTCGATTCCAATGGATTTGAACAACAAAATTCGTAAAATTTTTTTGATATTTTTATAAAATACT